>JAITYZ010002817.1:0-39489 GCA_027744595.1 Paronellides praefectus
ACGTAATCTTGGCCGGGCAAAGTTTCCAACAGCGAGATTATGCCGGTGTTCTATCAAATCATCATTTTCTCTCGATTCAAGATCCATGGTCAGTGATCACGTCTTTACTTCTGTCATACTGCTTTGTGGGCTGAATCTATATGTTTAAAGTTTAAACTTTAAACTCAAGATTGATGGATAAAAAATAAGTTTCACCACAAGTCTATTATGATTCACAAAAAAATTGAAACGTTACACCAACGGGTGATATGTTTTTTTAAACTACTTAAGCAGTTACACAGTTTAAATTAAACAGTCGTTGCTTACTACAAATATAAATGATAGATTATCATCTAACTAATGCAATGTTGTAATACACAAATTAAGAGGTAATTGATTGTTAATAGTACTAAAGTTCTTACCTGTTCAGTTGGGCAGATTCTGAAGGCTACTGTTCGGAATGTGGAATTGGTAACTACTAAAATTTTAATGCTTTAGCAGTGACCGGCTTGTGATATTCCAAAACAAAGAAAACTGCGAGTAAAAAATGCTTTAGTTTTGGAGCAGACGAGATGTAGGAATTGTATCGCGGTTGAGGTGATCACGGACTGAAGAAGAAGAAGCTTGTTAACTAATATAATAATGTATGAACTAAGATGATAGCCGATGCCTTTCTATATTTTAAATGGCTGCTGGTTGTTCAAGTTGATAATTTGTATCCCTTCGTGTAAAATGAGTTGATGTACAGCAATCTCCCATCTCCACCCAAGTCGTTCCCCCGACAAGCACTAAACTGATATATATCAAACCTAATCCACTAATTGTTTAACGTATTCAAAATTTTTGTCAACCCATCTTGTCCTATCCTAGTATCTTTACATTTATATAAATACAGTATCTGTATGCTATTCTACAAAGAAGGTCCCTTATCTCGAGAGGAAGCCACTCTTATCTTCATCTTTGACAAATAGTTTTACCCTGGAAGATATTGTATTTATGAAGCGAATCGTTGCATTAATTGCCATTTCACATCAGAATACATTGAATTACTATTATTAAAAGCTGCGGTTCACTTTAATCATTATTCATCATCCAACAACTTGCATTATTTAAAAAAGCAACTTTACATTATCTTCTCAGGAATATACGTGACACATTGGTGAGCAAGATGTGTAAAATTGTATGCATGTTGTCGCTGGTGACTTTATCTACATTATTGCCTCTACGCAAGATTCTAGATAGTTGATAGCAGACTTGACTTCCTCTGATATTGGATGGTTTTATAATGCACAACTATCCCCTAGTATAGTAGTGGGCCACTACATTTTGTCATCTAAATCAGATTTAGAAAGCAAAGACCCGGGGCATTATGAAACTGCAAAGTGAATGGCTATAATGCAATCAGTTGTCAAGAAAATGAAAGAAATATAAAGAGAAATACGAGAAAATGAATTCGAGTATCAAAATCACGACAAGGATTATAGATGTCTACATACTTGGATGATTTTAGCTAACAAACAGAAAAGAGTAGAATGTAGGTAGACAGACAGACAGAGGAGAAGAGGAGACATAATGTGTAGCTCCACACATTATAATACGTGATGCGATTGTTAATGATTATTGAACAGGTAATGTCTTAGTAGTGATACTAGTTTGTACCACATCCAATATTCACATTCAACGGTGGATTCCAAATTCCAAATAAATGGGGTCCATGCACGTGGAAAGCAGAGGTCTGCATAAATCTAACCAGAATATACCCCTGCAATAATTGAAAATTCGCAATTTTTCGACTCAATGTCCCCGATCTTTTTATCCTTTAAAGATTACTACTGCAAGAACGTTGACTGTTGGGACTACACACCGTCCAAAAAAAATGTCTACGTATTCCGTCTGTCTGCTCTTTGTGTGTCAATGATGCCCAGGCTTTACTTTCAATTCACACCTAAGCACAATTATTTATTATGCATCCGTAAAGAATCAATTGTATAGTCTACTTTTTTTAAGCCTGAAACCCTCTGTTTATTCGGTAGAAGGTGGTGCTGTTGGAATGTTGGAATAAAAATAAATGCAGTATGCATTATTATCATATCACAAAAAACTACTTGTCCGTCGATAAAATACAAATATTGAAAATAAAATTAGTATTTTTAAAATGGTCGAGATCTAGCTAGATAGCTAGATGAATAATATCAGTATCGAAACTGAGCAACGTGAGTACTTTATTTTGACATGATCAAGTCTAGGGATTTTATAGTAGGTATACTTGCAAGACGTATACAGATTAGTGGTTGTACTGATAAATATCAATTATTATTCAACCAGAATGCGAATTATACACACTCATTTCATCCTTCTCTCTGAATTTGTGAATTTCAACATTTACATAAATCATAGGTTTATTGGATTAGGTATGTAGATTGTAGCACGTTACTCCTGAAATTAAAAATTGTATAGATTTTACACGATAAAGATACCAGGAAGCTGATCATATTACTTTGGATCGTGTTTCCCCAAACGGATACCAAAATAAGCAAAACTGTTCAATTTCAGATTATTGTTGCATGTCGATGACGTTGGCTCTTGAAATTATTTCTGGAACATATTATTTTATTACAAAGTTTTTATATTAAATAAACCTTCTTGACTTACTTGAACACCATAAATAATATAAATATGACCGTACTTTTTTGATTAAAAGATGTGGGATGGCATTGAAAAGTTTTATAATCAAAACTTTGCATTCACGTGTGTTAATTCAACCTTAATTATCAACAACATTTTTATGAAATGTCTTGTCAGATAACCTTCATGTACTTTAATTAGATTTTCAATTATTAGCCAAATGCGTGTAATCCCAAGTATTCTCTACTTTATTTCGGAAAGAAAGAAATTGTAGCTCAACTAGACCGTTATAATTAAACATAAATTCGCCTGTAGTATTTTCCTTTCCGCTTACGATGAGCGCTGAAGATTAATTAATCAATGCTACCTATGTTTTTAATCATGTTCAGCATATTATGGACATACTAACTGTCAACTCTGAACTATTTACGATTTCTTATCTTCCAAGTTCGGTACCCCAAGGAATAACATAGTCTGAAAAATAAACAATTTGACCATCGAGTGTACATTGTACACCGTACAAGAACATTTGTACTTATTAATCACCAAGACTTACTAAAAAATAATGATATTTGGAGGGGCGGGCACTCATCTATCACTTATCACAAAACAAAGACTGAGGGCTGTAAAGGAGCAATTTTTTTTTTGCTTATTTCTTTACGACGATGCAATCAAAAGCAACGGAGCATGAACCATGATACTTTCACACCAAAAAAACATTACAAATTTCTTAACTACTTGAGTTTGTGTTAGTTTCAAATTTTCTCTCAGTTTTCAAATGTGACATTTATTGAAATTTTTACAACTTTATACTTACAATTACTTTTGTAAATGTGATTTCGACCCTGAAACTTAAAATTGACTTATTTATGAAAGTCTAGCCAGAACAAATAATTGGTTGAATCAAGCATTGTACAATCATACGTTGGGCACATATTACTTTACTAGATCTTTCTTCGTTATGATTATGATTCTTAATTATATTCGAGAAGAAGAATAGTTATTGAGATTGTTCAATTTCATAATATGTCTGTTCCAGGCTGGAGTTTCTGGTAGTATGTTTGCGCTCTTCTTTGTGAACACAAGTTTTACATCAGTTAAACCTCCAGCTTTTTATCCTACGTACCTCCAAAGGGGTGGGGGTTGGACGCGCGAAGAGTTTTTCTAATCTGTTAAAAAGTCTAGACTAATTTCCATTCTCTCACAGAAACCAAATTAGATAGTGCTACGTAACATTTTATGGAAATCATCTTGTTGATAATGGTGCAAAGCGCAGAAAATGATTCGCCAAGTAGCAGGCAATCAGTTTATTGTACCTTGACTATCTTGTTAACCAATAAGCGACTTTTTTTCAGGAGCTTAATTTTATGTCAGCAGCGTGTGTACCTCAGAAAAACTACGTGGCAAATTATTTCTGATATGGAATTCTTCCACTGTACAACTGAAAGTTTCTTTCTACCACGCATGCTACACTAGAGGGACCTATAGATTTAGTTTGAATTTCTTACTTAGAAATCGAACGAGTTGGAAAACTTGTATTTTCTCCTTTCTTTCCGTTTTTTGCAGATAGCCAAGTTTCAGAATGAACGGAGTTATGCATGACGTATTATTATGATTATGCAACACATAAAATTGGGATCCCGATTTTTGTAAATACACTCAGCGATATCTTACAACAGGTTGTTTAAAGATGAAATCAACTCTCTATACAATAAAATTATTTCGATATCCTCTCAGGGATTAATTAGAATATCCCTTGATTAATCCAACTTGTAAGTTTGCATACAAGAACTTTTAAAATGTCTGTTTCCATTTGCAAATTTTACTTGATCATGTTAAATTAGCATTGGATATAAAATACAAACATCTTGTCATCAAATCATATTTCAGGAGAACAAACATTGAATCTGTGTAATTCTAAGAAATTAGTATTGTACACCTGCCAGAAATTAAAAAAAATGTTTGGAAAAAATATCCAATTAAATTTTCTTGAACAAATTTCTTCCTGTTTGCTAATAGGAATATGAATCTTGGTTAGTTTGATGGAAATTGTTGCAAAATCAGTGCGTCACAATACCCCAGCCATTTCTCTTGTACATTTGTTAAATGCCAATGATGCAAGTTTTTATCAGCATTAGTTTTATTTATGTACATATCTAAGTAGGAAATATGTCTTGTGTTGCTTAGCAGGTAAACCGCTCGTAGATAAACAGTACGTAATTTTCATCAATGTCATATTCTGATGCCTACTACATCCGTTTAATAGGTATAATTTTAATGTATAATATGCACTGAACTGTTTACCGCAACGACGACGACGTTCATCAACTCAATCATCATCATCATCACACAGGAGCAGGTACATTTTATGGATAATGCCTTAAAGTTTTATTTAAATACGAATTTAACAGAAGAATCAGTATCCTGCTAATTTAACTGTGAACTTTTCTATGTTTTTTAATAAATCTTTCCCATTCCTTCCATTTCTTCAAATCATTCTTATGTCTTACCTCAGCTTTATGCCTTGCACATCCAAACCAACCACTACCAATTCTCTTTCATCATGTTTTTTTATCCCAAAGTATATAAGAAAGAACGTGCTTACAAACTCCGCTCATGTGAGTGTGATAAAATGGATGGTTGAAACAGCGAAGAAAACTGTGGGCACAAGTTAACCGTTCACTTATTCGCCAGCTTGCACTTGGCAGAAACACATCTCTACCAAGAGTGAGTCCACACAAAGTTCTTGTCAACTCTTTTTTACACGTTTCCACACACACACACACACCCATACAAACAATATTCTGAGATTTCATGTTGCTATACTTGCTGTAGTAAAAAAGCAACTTCTCTCGATTTGACAGAAGAAGGAGTATTGCAGTAGCAGCGTCGTTTTACAAAGAAATCAAGCAAAAAAGCTTTCCTTTGACTTTTACATTCTTAAAAGAGATATTACTTTTCTTTTTGTCTTCTTTCACAACTTTGGATTTTCTTCAACAAAATTGTCGTTAAGGAGTGGATGAGAATTGAAATCCAACTCCCATGCAATCATTTTTTTGGTAAAATAAACAAAATGAAATTTTGAAGGTTGTTGTATAGTTTTCAACTTTAAAAGAAAGTCGTAGGTGAGATAATTGTTTTTGTTTTTTTTAATGTAACAAGTTGCCCCATAAACAAAAGTTAGTATAGTGGATAAGACAATGCATGTCGTAATGAAAGTGAATATGGACCAAAAAGTATATTTATTGAAGGAGTTTTTGATCAACCAAGAATTTGTTGAGTAAGACCTCATCAAAGCGTAGAATGTTGTGCGGGTTTTTTGAAAAGTACACGTAGCCAAACATAATATAATTTTTTGAGTAGTTAGCAAGTGGCTTGGTAAAATAAATGTGTGCAAAGATAAGTAATGAGTATCCTGTAACACGCAAAAGGTTTGTGACAATTCTTCCCTATGTTAGCAAGGATATTGTTGAGGATCGGACGGGTTTAATGTACAAAGTGCAGTGTATATCAATTACCTCTGTTATTTTCTTCACTTGTTGACATTTACAAGTACCAATGAATCTTGATGACTACACAGAGGCATTAAAAGTGTTCTTTTCTCGCAATCTCTCTCTCTCTCTCTCTTTCTGACAAAACCATAATGGAATAGGAACAAAAGTTGAAAGTGAAGTAAAAAATATGGTTTACGGTTGTCGATGGTGGTAGCAGCATGACAGCAGCAGTAGCACGCCAACGTGAGTACAATTAGAGATACAAATATTCAGGCATTAGAAACTGACTGGTTGTGAGAGTAGTGCTTGTCATCAAGAAAGAACAAAAAAAATCAGATACAATCCCAGCAATCGAAATAAGGAAAAAAATAAAGCGGAGAGAGAGAGAGAAACCTTTCTTCTTCTTCTCCTCCTTTTTTATCTCTTGATTAGAGACTCTATTCAGATCACCAACATTCATTTAAGCGACGACGCAACACAACACACCGAAAACCACAAGGCACCAACAAAACGACAGTGACAAAGGAGATCTGTTTCATAATCATTAATTTTGGCCAAGAAGAAACAAAAGTAGACTAACTACCTTACATACATACACTCTCCGCTACACTATTTACTTGACTTATCATCATCTCAGCACTGCATGGCAAACTCACGTCACATTGTCACATGGACGTGGACACTACCACACTAGTCTTTGGTAAGAAGAATAAATTTGTTTTCTTTTTTTGGGGTTGATCCACTAAAAGCATCTCTAGCCTCTACTGTCATTCATTCACATGTCTCCTTTCACCAAAAAAAAATCTCCCTTGAAAAATAAAATAAACAGAGTCTTTGCAAGTTTCCCTTATTTTGTCACATTCTTCTTCTTCTTTTTTGTTTGCTTATTGTCTGAAAGACGAAAGAGGAGAGAAGCCACTTTAAGTAAATTGAAATACGTAAATAGAACGCTAATGTAATTATATCAATGCAGCCTTTTTTCGGTATTGGCTACTTTTTTTCCCTCGACCCTTTTTCCCGTCTTTTGCTTTTAATATTTATTTTTTATCAATTGCATATACAAGTACAGGATGATAACCACCTTTATTGCCACCATGAAGAAATGAACACTCTTTTTCAATCCCCTTTGCAAACTATCTTAATAGCCAAGATTAATGTGACACTCAAAGTCTTAAAAACCCTCCTCCTTCTCCAATTTCCCGTGTCCATGATATATATTTTTTTACATTTGATATTGAATAAGCTCACCGTTAGCATATTGGTTCCAATTCCAATTTATGATTCCATCAACACTCGGACGACAACAGTCAAGTCACAAGGTCAAATGGTTGTTGTGGAGAAACAAATTTATATTTTTTTAGACTTGTGTACGTGTCTTCTTGCTCTTATTTCTAATAGCCTATTTCAGTTTCTGTATTTGGATGGAATAAGTAGCTAATATACATTTTTCTTTTGTAACAAACAAGGTATTTATTATATCACACTTTTGACGTTCTCCGTCTGCCATATCTTGTTGTGCGAGACAAGGATAATGATATGCATCATGCATGCTAATAATAATAATAATGTTTTGTTATGTGCGTACGAGTTTTAAGCATATTGTCCACTTTACGTAATAATACCGATAAACCCTTTTCCCTACTATATAGCAAGATTTGTCTTGAGAGTGTAGCAAACAGAGAGATTTAAATTCATCTCCACACAACATAATATATTTTTCTATAATGCATCTCTCTCTCTCTTTCCTGTCGGCCTCCTGCATCCTGATGTGTAAACCTTAAAAATTTATCCATCTAAAAGCTTCATTTTTTATTACATGGTTTATCTTTCAGAAAAGTGTTTTAAAAATGTGTTCTACAAGGCAATGTAACATGCAACACCCGCCGACTAAATATATATATATTATTTATTTTGAATGCATGTTTACGTTAAAAAAAGTCTACATCAAAAAAGCATCCCATTCTCTCTCATTTTTTATTACTTTGATGATGAAAATAGGATTTTTTTGTTGTTGTGTACTTATACTTGTATCATGAAACATGATCAATTGCAAGAGCTATACTGTAATACATAGGTAAATATTACCTTGGTTATTATTATCTATGGAATACTTGCTCTTAATTATTTTGGAATGTTTTAGATTTATTTGCGAACAAGTAGCAAGTTCACTGGGGTAAATTGCCTTGTCATGTAGATTATAACAAAAAGTAGCATGATTGCGACTTGCTACCAAAATCTTCAATGTTAATTCAGGATTGATTGTGTGGAATATAACTGGTGACGTTACCAATGGTAACTTACCATATATATTTCTGCCCATCTGCCCAAATTATGATGATGAAGCATGAAATTGGTGGCACTTTTGTAAGATAATATTCATAAAAAACAAATAAATAAAATTTGTTGCTCTCTGTTCTCCGGTTTCGACCACAGAGCAATAAGGGTATAGTAACACGGATATGCAGACATTTGAAACATTTATGAAAACGGCTATTTTTGGATAACAGATCCCACGTAGACCAGACAGGTCTCTGGATATGAATATAAATGTAGCAAAAAAAAAAGACTTCGAACGAGACAAGTTATGAGAGGACATACATAACATTAATCACTATAATCACTTTCCCCAGTGGGAAGAGATCCTCTTTTGTAGTAACTACTACCAAAGCAAGTATACCTTTTGTAACCTCCTCCCTTCTCATCTTCCCTTTTTATACCTGTCTCTTTTTGAAAACCAAGGAAAATTAGCAAACGCAAAAATATTACACACGTAGCTCCACACATATTTTTTGCCCACAACGTAACCATACAGTTTTCCAAGTGAAGCCAGTTTTAAATAAATAAATAAATAACATTCATATAAGTACTTTCAACTTTCAAATGATGGATAACAATGCTGATCCTAATTGAGAGAAAGAGGGAGAGAGAGAGAGAGAAACAGACCAAAAGAGTAATCCATTTTTAAAGCATTGAGGAACTTGTGTGTTTTTTGCTACTTACCAGGGAACTGCATCTCTCAGGCTGAATGCTAAATGTAGAAATAAATAAATTAAGATATAATAACTCAAGTCAAGTGAGCAGGCTCCTTGCGTAATTAATTTTTCATGAACTTTTGCAAGTCAAGCATGAACATATGTACATAAATATATGTGTGTGTGCACTTGTGTGTTTCACAATAAAATCATCCACTACGGTTTAAATCTTTAACTTTTAAGTTAATTCTGTTTGAACATTACATAAATACTGCTTTTGACGATGATTTTAAAAAGCTTATGTTTTTTACATACTTATCATCATATTATGTCTCTACTTTTAAATAGGTATTTTGTATCTGCATCTGCAAATACGAAATGTTCTCTCTTTTTAATGGGATGGAGGAAAATATTGTGTATGCACTTTGCGTGAATATATTCACAAACGCAGATATATTCTACTTTTCTGCATTCTACGATGATGATGATGAGCGTCATCTCTCTCTGACAAGGAGTCTCTGGGAAAAAGAATAGATAAATCTTTGCATGTTAAACACTGACAAATATATATATCACGCTTGCTTGCAATTTGCATGCATTATATTGTTTATTATTCCATTAGCAGAGTGGAGGACAGCTAAAATAAAAAAACTTGTCACACAGAGTCGCATCAGATCAGGAGAAGTATACGTCGTCATCATTATTTTGTCTCAAGTAAAATACACTCTGTTTTTTCTCTTATTTTTTTATCATTATCATTATCATGTCATCATTTATAAGCATGCACATGGAACATAGCTATTTTACTCTGAAATTTTATTACTATTATTATTATTATTATTATTATTGGGACTTGTGACGATAAAGCAAAAAAACATCTGTGTGTTGTATGATCTTATTTGCTGTTATTATTATTATTATTATTATTACATTATTAGTATTTTCATCAAAATGTGTTTATTTTTGTGGGTGCTGCTGCTAAAGAATTTTTCCCCCTGATAGATCATATCACATAATGTCATTACATTATTATCACATCATCCCAATAATAATAATAATAATAATAATAGTAATAAAATTTCAGAGTAAAATAGCTATGTTCCATGTGCATGCTTATAAATGATGACATGATAATGATAATGATAAAAAAATAAGAGAAAAAANACAAGGAAAAGCAGATTGATCCATTCTCTGGAATCCAGAGCACATACATAAATCACATCTTTTTTTCAATGTTGGTCCCATTGACATTAATGAAAGATGAATCAAGAGCTCTTTTTGTGATAGTTAAATAATATCAAATTCATACTACTACTGTACAATACACATATATGTACGTACGTATATATTTATATATAATATTTTTTATTTAGTTTAGCGTTGTTGCTGAGATTGGATTTTGCAAAGATGAAACTGAATACATTCATTGTGGAGTGTGTGTCTATGGAATTTGTATGTATTTTTATGATGTATGTACTTACGTGTGTGTATCTGACTATCTGACAACAACGACAACGAAATTAAAAGGTTTTATATTGAGTTGTGCTGATATGTTTGTCTGGCTCAATAACTGAAATGAAATAAAATGACTTAATTCATCATACAATCCTTTTACATTTATTTGATGACCTACAATCATACATACTTGTTGACTTGACGGTTGTGTGATCATCATGATGATCATGTGCTGTTGTGTCCTCACTTGCAAAAAGTATAGTGGGGCAAATAGAGCGAATGTCATCGTCATCATAATATTTATGTATCCGTCGTCGTCCAAGTTTACCTTTATTCTAAAATATTGTATTGCATGTGTGCAGCAGAGAGAAATAGACATGACATGAGATTGACTACTAAAAGTACAAATGATGATTATTATGATGGAAAGATGCAATGAATGAGGAGCGACTTTGTTTGTAGCAACCATGTAATATAAATGTTGTTAAGTTTTAATACAGTGATTTAGGTAAATAAACACGTTTTGAGGATTGAAAAATATTTTGATATTTTTTATATATATCTATCGCCTTGTCTCGCCTCAAGAGTTTCATTGTGCGGCTTTTTACTCCGAATGGTTATTATGATTGGTCGTATGAGTAATTACTAGACACCAGCACCAATCCACAACTTGTAATTCCTACCTATTAATTAATCCTTCACTTCAATCAAATCACACACACAAATTTACATTTTTCCTCCGAAACAAACTTGTGTATCATCATATCATATTAGCATCCATCACCATCATCAATTTTACAATTACGCACACAGCAACAAGTCAATTTCATTTTTAAAAAAATCCCTCTTGTAAATGCAAATCTCTGTTCAAATTTGTAATCTGAATAATCTTGATGAAAATATGTTATTTTCTTCTCCTCTACTTATCCTTCTTCTGCCTGTCATGTATCAATTATATTATGAGCAATAATATACCATTTACAACAGCAGTAGTAACCAGTTTCCTCTGAACAAGATTGCTTTTGGTGCTTTCCTTGAAACTTTTTCTTGGGATTTTAAAATGTATTTACAAAATATACATACATATTTGTAATACATATACACTACGTACATACATGCATAGGTACAAATAGCGTGGATATATGTAAAAATGAACAAAACACAATTATTGCAAGACGGAGAATCTGATTCATTGCGTCGCGTCAGTATTTTTCTTTATATTTCTTTTTTGCAGACTCAACTCAACTCTTGTACACAAGTTGATAAATATATTACATGCATGAAGATATTTTGGTGCAATAATAATAAAGCGGCAGTATAGCAGCATCATCATCCGCATACATAGTTCATCTAATATTCCTTTTTTAAATAAATGAATAAACCAAGCAAACGTTCATAGTGCGTTCTCAAGCTGGCATATAGAATCATTAAATCATACAAAATATATAGTTAGCAGGCGTAAATATTATTATGAGAAAATAACTCATGCTAAATGTCAAACTGTTCATAAAGAAAAATATTTTTTTTTCAAATTGTAAAAAAGAAGAGTTTTAAAACAAAACGGTGCAACTTCAAAGAAAAAAAGAATTTCTTTTGTATTTTGAATAACAAAATACAAAACTTGATTTGTACACGTGATACAAACATATCATATCATATACCTACCTATATATGTAGATATATTATTTAATATTATATTTTTATATTACACACAGGATACGTACCATTGTAATATTAATAATATTGTAATATGACAAATGGCTCATTCTAAAATGTCAAATAAAGTGCGTTGATATGATAATAATAACATTCCTTTGCCGGTTTCAGTTTTTTTATCTCGAGAGATATTAGACGGGCATATGGTTGAGAACACAAATTTTAAAGTTTAAAAAGAGGACACACCCGCGTGCTGCCATTATAGCAGTATGGTGGTTAAGTAAAAGCTACATATCTTTCAAGTTATTAGTTAGGATGATCACATGAATCTATAACAAGTTCACTTGAGAACTTGAAAATTTCGGATTTGTTATCTGGCTACCTGTATATATGAACATAAGTACATGTATCAAGTTCCGGTTTTGTCGGTTGTAGTAAAAACAGGTGCGTGGCATTCATTCACACATGTTGAGAGTTGAGATCCAGCTCTGATAAAAAAAAAGGAATATTTGTCACATTTTGGTATACATGTACTTAAATAAGTATATTAAGTATATTAAGAAGTAGGTAGCTAACAAGAGTTCCGAACTTCCAGTTGCAAAAGTACTTGTAAAAAATCAAAAAAAATACAATAAAAGAAAAGCTTATGTTCTACTTCATTCTGTCTTGCATGTGAGCAGATGAAACTGCTTAAAAAGTGCTTTGCTCTCAAGCAAGAGTACTTTGTCTCTCATCTTTCGCAATAACGGTCATGCCGATGGGACAGTTTGACAAATGTCACAGACATTTATTCCATTTTAACTGTCACCACCTACTTTACATGATGCGTATGTTACGATATGCTCTCTACAACGCAACACAAAAGTGTTTTTTCCTCTACCGATCAAATTTGCAGGCAACACGACAAAACACAAAGGAATATATGTAAATATATCTATTGTATGTTTGTGTGTAGTATCAAAGGGAGTTGTACATAAGTAGATGAAGCCAATTATGCGTGAGTGCTATATTACATGTTTTTTGCACCCTTTTTGCATCTCTCTCCCTCTCTTTGGCATAGAAAAGGGAAACTGGTGAAAAGAAGGACAAAGAAACGCATGGTTCCTACGTATATAAATCCATGTCCATGCTTACCAACATACAAAAATGCTTATTAACCGTGGCGGTTCTCTGGAATATTTTTTTTATTTTATAATAAATATATATTATGCGTGTATATTACAGAGTTGATAACTCCTTTTTAGATTGTATGATAGTAAGTTCATTACTTATCTACTTTGTCTCTCATCGCATCGTTTTGTACAATACGCAGTTGTTGTTTTCACGCCTTGTCGTTTACAGGAAGCAGGAGTAGTTCAACAACAGCGACATGATATAAGTGGTACGAGAAAGAGAGAGAGAGGAAACCAAGCAAGTAATATGCGTATATAATATGTAGGTATATATGAAGGCTGTGTAGTAATGTCGCTGTGTTAAGCTCGTCAGATAGATAACAAGTGCCATTTGCCATCCTACTTTCTCTTTTCTCTTTCGACAAAAGATAATAAGCAGACCATTAAGAGATTATTATGGAGGACGACGGGTTCAATATGAGCGTATCAAATTTTGATTTGAGACCTAAATTTGGAGGAGAGAGGCGCGATGATTGTGAAGATGATGATGTTCCATGCTCCTTTTGTTTCATGCGTGCACACACATTACCGTACATTCACATTCCTCCTGCGAATCTCAATCTCAGCCCAGCATATGGACACAAGACACACATGTATCTTCTACTTTTTAATATATTTATGTCCAAATTTTTTTTCCACACAAATGTTGTTTTGCCGAAAGACAAGCAACAGCGAAAAAAGCGAAAACGTACCAAAAAATAATATAACAAGCTTATTTGTAAGTAGTACACAGGACGAGAAGAAAAAAAATGCGAAAAAATTGCGTAGAGAGAAAGAGGAATAAGTATTTGGTGCGTATCTCATATATTTATCATCTCTCCTTATTTTCTTGTGCTTACCACTCACACATACAACCATGCATATATATCGCCACATTACTAGCTACACACAAGAAAATGACACAATCACTCTCTTAAACGAACAATATTATTAATACAAAATGCCTATAGTTTTAGTGGATTTTTTTATCTCTTTTTAAAAGTTGCTTCCACTTCTTCCTCCTTCTATTATTATTACAGCAGTAATAATTGCAAAGAAAAAGTAGTCGAGAAAAAAATATAATCTTTTTTTGCCTTGAAAATAAAAATAAGAGTATGGTAGACGTGTCTTTTTTACTTATTGAGTACTCTAGCCATACTTGCTTGTTAGCTCATCTTTTTCTTTTCAAGTCCTTTAAGTTGTGATAATAATAATAAAATATTATCGACATTTACTACTATTATTAATATTGTTAATATTGTTGTTAGCATGATCATTAGGATGATTCTGCGTAGCAAGTGTTCAAACTTTGTTCTCTCTTAAGTAACTACTATTCTTGGACAAATTTTCTACTAGAAAAAGAAACCAGGCGAAATGAGAGTATTTTAGTGGATCCGCTTTTGTGTAAAGTTTCATCATGGTCATTACAAAACCTTTGTTTGTTTTTTTTCCTAAGTTTCTATTCTTTTTTTGCACTAACTTATCTAATCAGCCTGTATATATATTAATAATAATAATAACAAAGCATGCGTATATACGCATACCCGTATAAACTTGTAAAGCTTTTCAAATAGGTAATAAAGTTCTTAAGCTTCATATATTTCTATTTTTGTTGTTCATCTATTTTTTTCTACAAAAAAAAACAAGGAAAACATTTTCCAACGAAAATCTGATGGAATATTTATATAGTAAAGCTGTATGGTATTCAAAAGTGGCTCACAATACCCCAAATTTTGCTTCATTTCATAATATGCGGTGTACCCAATTACCTATTCACTTTTTTTACTAATAAGGACTTGTATCAATCAAATCAAATCATAATACAAAAAGAGTGTACAGTTTCGACTCATTTTTTTCTGTGATGGTGTTCTGTGAGTCGACACGTAGTAGTACATTTTTTAATAGAATTGATAAAACTGTTATACTTGCTACTAGTACAAAACAACTCCTGTTACACATAAATTTTGGGAAAATCCATGTGGCGTAGGAGTAATATCGCCAATAGATTTGTTCGTCATTTTCGTCATATCATCGACATCGACACTCACCCATCACTGCTCTGCTCACCAGATTTTCTGCATTTAGCTAAAGGTATTTATAAAATGCTCTGGTTTGTACGTCCGTCCGTTCATGAATATTTTTTTTGCAAACGTCGTTGCGTCTTTCAAACGGTTGCGCTGATTGAAACAAAAAACGTAGTATATTAAGAATTATATTTTTGACATGATGATCACTAATGTCACATTACAATTTAAATTATTTGCATAACTAGCCTAATATACATATCCCCCCCCCAAAAAAAAATTCTCTCTAGTTAATTGATACATAGTTTAATTTAAAATGCTAATCATGGGTATCGCAATTATCACGTTTTTTATAGTTTACTTTCAGCAGTGCTTCAAAGCTTCGCTTTTCGTTATTTCGATCTAATGATAACTGATATGACTGTATGTACACGTACACTCATATACATAACCTATATATCTACTTTCTGTTTAATAGCCCTACTCTAGAGATGACTGTGTTACACTTGCTACATGCGAGTGTTTGCGTGACTAGCCCATATCAGATATTCAATAGGGCACTGGCAATAACGTTACATTTTACACCGCGCTCGGTATCCGGTACACCTTTTGGTGTTGTCATCGCATCATCACATTGCATTATTGTCATGATCGTCATCCAATTCCATTGGAATGCATACCTTTCATTTGTACCTCTACTCATAATTTGAAGGGAATTCACCCTTCACTTCAGATACGCACGTGGTGGTGGAGTCCATATAATTTCATTATAGTTGAGTGCGTAAACCAACAAACGCACTCGAATCGAATGAAAACCCATTCTCGAAATCAATTTACGCGTAAATATCATTATCCTCCTCCTCACCATATAAGAAAAATTGAGATCATTTACCCTTTACACACTTTTACATAATATAATGTACCCGCACCTTTTCGCCATTCCACGTGTGCTCCCTAATTATTCATTAATGAAGAGTCTTCTAGAGCAAAATTTCTGGCTCAATCAACGTTGAAGCCAATATAACATCATAACTACCATATTAATATGTGTTTATACTCATACTACTCTACACACCCGAGAAAAAAAATCATTGCATGAATGCCTCACACTATTCTCTCCTATAATATTTCTGACATGCTTTGTCGGTAGCGGCGGTGTACGTACAAGATGAAATCATTATTGCTTTACTCTTTCTTCATACATTTTCCTCTTGCTTCAATTACCAAATTGTGTGTGTGTGTGTGTGTGTGTGTGTGTGTGGTGAGGTGCGTACATTTTGATGTGAGTGCCGTGATTTTGTGACGCACTATTAGGTTTCCCTTCCAAACATACATGTACACACATAAGTGCTTATTATAAAAACAAAGTGTATGGTTTTGGGTTTTTTATACAGAGTCGCGGCAGCCGTCTTTTTTTGGATCCTTTGTCTAAGTCAATTAGTAGAGAACGTTTGTTACTTTCGCAGTTCCTAGCGAACCGTTCAAATTGTTCCCAATTAAAAGTTGTTGCCTTACTGCTTGTTCATCTTGCAGCCATTCATACTCATATAAGACTAGAGGTAAAGCAGAAAATTGTGCTTTTACACACATAAAAAACATAATACAAAGGAAATATTTTGAGTGCGTATAGTATATCGGCATAGTGTGTGTGTGTGTAGTGTGTATACACGCATGCACGCAAATACAGGAAGTGAGCTCTGCCTTTCTTCACCCACACACATTATTCTTTGCGCGTTTCCTGGTCTTTGAATCTGTCTTGTCTAGTAAACAATATGGCATTTTCTCCAGCACCAATAATATAAGGTAGCACTTCATTAAGGCAACATTAGGTCATGATTTACGGTAATTGTTACATCAAGTATATTGTGTATAGGTATACCTATACAGCAACGTGTAATGCGTAAATAGTATAACAATATCTCTTGCTATAATGTGTCATGTCATAAGACATGATTATTCTACCCTGATCCCCCTTCTGCTGGAGTGTAGTGGAGTCGTGGAGTGGTGGAGGTATCAAAAAGTACTGCGCACATTTTGTGTTGTAATTGTGCGAGGAAGTACGGGAACGGTAGTAGTTGGGTGCACGTAACAGCCCATTTATTTAGCTCTCTTTGCATATTAAGTACGTAGCATTGCATAGAATTAATTGTGCATAAAGGTTTCACACGACTTTAACCTCAATCTTGGATCAAGTTGACATGACAGCATCAAGGAATTCTGCATAGATCTATCTCGTTCTGCGTGAGATGGAAATTGCTTCTTTTCCTTCTCTCGCTATTTTCTACAAAATCTGAATTAATGATAATAATAATAATAATAACTAGAAACAGCAGGAATGCGGTGAGTTGAGAGTTTAGACACCAGCTGGGTGAAAAATTTCACAGGACATTTATAGAGATGCTCGGAAATGAGTTTACTAATTAACCCTTTATACTTGTAATCTACAAACTTTTTCTTTTTTTTTAACCGGAAATAAAATCAGCAAGTGCTTCTGACTAAAAGACCATTAATTTATTTATGCTACAATTTAGGGTTTGCAATGAAAGTAGTTTGAAACCGCAAAGTTGGTATTCAAAACCAAACACGTCACTCACTCATCACACAAGTCTACTAAAAAAACATCATTCAAATTCTCTTCTTTTTCCGGCGTGAAACAAAATTAGCTTATGATTTTTTTAAAAAGACTCTTTCCCATTAAATTTTGATTTTAAAATTGGTAGTTTTGTGTGTCTACCAGTATTTGAGGCAAGACTGAACATGAGAAAGACAAGTGACAGCTTCTAAAATGATTAATGGAGAAAATTTACTATATTAGGAAGAAAATTAATATACCTTACACCGCTTCCCCTCATCTCTCTCTCTCCCCCTCTCTATCAAACGCAGGAAGATGTGAAGATGACGGAACCAAGTGACAGAGTAATAAACTGTGTTTACTGGTTGTCTGTGTCTCGTTGTGACTTTGGTCTTGGTCGACTCGACGAGTTACTTGACTTGCCTACTCATTCCTTTCCTTTATTTGTCACGTCATCTAAACTCCCAAACATTGCAAGAATCCCATAAGTATACTTGTGTAAGATTCGTTGGTACAGCAAACTCCTTTACCAAATCTGTTACTCGCTTAACGAAAGGATGAGGACGACGAACAAGCAAACCATCTCAGAAGATGACAACGACAATGATGGCATGTGGATTTTGATGATGATGATGGCGTGTTAATGAAAGCCACTCCAAAAAGCAGAGAGTAGGCTCTACTTACTAACAGCGTGTATATTTATCGGAATATTAAAAAGTGCTTACTTTTATTAAAAGACAACTTTTTTGTAATGCACTCGAACAAACTAAATGAAATTGTGATTGGTCAACAACAACAATAGTAACAACAAAACAACACATAGAGCTCTAATATAAGTATAATAAAATGATGAGTTTTTTTAAAAAGGCATTGACTGACCACACACAAGAAGGACTACTCATATAGGTATAGTAACAATATTTGGTTTCTTACGGAAATTTCACGCTATTCTTATGTTACTGACCTTTGAGTCATCTTTATTTGTTCAAAAATATACATATCATATTGCACAGTGGAACGAAAACAGCACCTAAGCATTCTTTTCCAAAATACATAATTGTGTCACTCAATTTTAACTCTGCTCACGAGAGAGTGAAAAAAAATTTGATCCTTTTATTCCTTTTCATCAAGCAATTTCTTCGACTTGATCATCTTCTTCACCATCATCATCTTTTGAGCAAAGCGAATGAGTTGTAGAAAGAGCTGCAGTTCAATTATTAGTTTTTTTTTCTTTCTTGTGGGCATGTGTGCATATTATGCTCATGCTCAACCTAATCCAAACAAATTATTATTATGTGATCTCAACAAAATTGTACGACATATTTTTGGTAATCGGCCGGCGCTAAAATACTTATAATCCCTCATACCCTTG
The DNA here is from genome assembly GCA_027744595.1 of Paronellides praefectus. Taxonomy (NCBI): domain Eukaryota; kingdom Metazoa; phylum Arthropoda; class Collembola; order Entomobryomorpha; family Paronellidae; genus Paronellides; species Paronellides praefectus. The sequence continues at coordinate 19,301 of JAITYZ010002817.1, forward strand.
ATTTTTTTCCTTACCACCTCCACCACCACTCAAAAAAATGACGATGACGATAAAGCAAACCTGTTCAAAATAAAACTGTCTGCAAAAGTATTATTTGGAATTTTTCAACAATATGCCCACGTATGTCGATGAAATGGCAATGTGCCCACCATCCTTACCATCAACCAACCAACAAAAACAGCTCTAATTTTTTTTGTCGTCTTTTCGTCATCATGATCATCATCCTCCTCAGTGAGGAGTCCTCACTGTATGTATAGCAGGGAAGTTGGTGATAGTGATGATGATAGGATCATGATCATCAACATACTCGTGGAACATTTCATATTATTGTTATTTTTATTATTATGTATTGGAACAAAAACGAGAGAGGACGTTTTCGACGACTTGCATTATATCATATTTTTCTCTCTCCAATATTATTAAGGAACAATGAAATGGAACTTTATGGCATTTTCAATGTAAAGGGGGGGATGTGGTGTCTGTCTGTGCGAATGATATCTAAAAACATCGGGTATAAAAATATCTGTACAGGTAAAATCGAAAAATTGGAGAATTTATTCAGGTCATTAGTAATGTTATAAAAAACTTGGCTTTATTTTAAAATCGAAGTAGCCTGGGGTCAAAGGTCATTAATTTTAAATGCTTAATCTTTGCAATTTTAATTAATTAAGTTGTAAATACACAAGATTCCCCATGTAACCCCAAACAATTTATGCCAAATCGGTCAACTTAGTTTTGGGGTTAAATGAACCACTCTGGTTCTTTAGGTTTATGATTGAATATCAAGCCATTATAAAGCCTGATCAAAATGGAACTTTGGCATACTGGGATTTTTGAGATTGGTTATTTATATATGGATGCAATGTTATGCCTGCCTACCCACTCCACACACTCGGCTGTCAACCATAAGTGTATCATGTTTTTAAAGATTAATGAACCGCGTATGATTTGGACACCTAATAATGAGGCATTTACTGCCTTTTAAAGACAACATTTATTTTTTGCTTCGTTACTACCGTTTCCTTTTATTTACTTTTGAAATGACAGCAAACTGCACACCAATCCATGAGGACAAGTACACACGAATGAAATGGAGTGTGGTTAATTCATTGCTAAGGAAACTTTCCGTGTCGTCCTCTTCTCTGATGATCTTCAGTCTTCACACTTCACACTTGACTCACTCACTCAAGGCAAAAATAAAAGGGTGACAGATGATAACTACCTACAACAACGATACTACCACGTTACTTACTTACTAATAGTAAGTTACTATATACACACCTTGTCCTAGACTTTAGCAGACTGGTTGAGTTTTGATTTTGATCATGTAGCTGTCTGTCCTGTCGGCAAAATATTTCTTTTTTTCTTTTTGGATTGTTCGTGCACACATTAAAAAATGTAAATGCTATACAAAAAGTTAAAGCAGCCGCCCAACAAATATTATTACATTTCATGTAGGTATATAAAAAAATACTACTTTTATGTATATATTTTTTTCGACAAAAAGGATTTTATTTTTTTATTCTTTTTGTAACCGTAAAAATAATCTTGTCTTGTCTGCCTATTGGGCTATATATTTTAGTCGGCACGGCAGTCGGCGGCGGCCCCAACGGCAATTCAAGTCATACCAAATATAAAAATTGATTTAACTCACTTTGTTGCATAAACTCATTATATATTTTTTTTCTTACAACAACAAACGAGCCGTATCAAATTTACTTTTTTGATTGCGAATTGCATACTTTGCTTGTTATTTTTTGTAAGTCTGCTGAAAATTGCCAAGGATCATGCGCAATGCAAAATGTAAATAGATAGTCTAATATAATAATAGCAATAGCTGTTTTGTACACATTTCAATGCAAAAAAATAATACCCAAGTGCAACGGTAGTGCAAGCAGAAACAAACGACATGATTGTTCAATGTTATTGTATTTTACTTTTTCCCCAATACTTGCTACACATCAATTTATCTCTCTAGTCAATTGACTAGGAGCACAGCTGTTGGCGTGATAAAATTTCCAGATTGAGTTTAGCATGCTATCCAACTACTCAACTGTATCATTTTTGTATCCACAAAGCAATAATCTCTATCTAGAGCGAGAAATTATAGGATTCACATTAAGATGGGTAATGAAATTAGCATGACGATGATTGGAATCATCATAACAATTTGCTCATTCATTGACCATGAACTCCATGATATTACCACTCATTGCATTGCATCTTCTCTAATATTATTATTCATTTTATTCTATTTCAAGTTTATGCTTCTCTCGCTCTCTCTCTCTCACACTCTTTCTCTCCAACTAAAACTACTACTCTACTTGTTCTTCTTTTTCTATCCTTGCAAATGCGACGAAACATTTATTAGACTTGTAGCATGATCATAAGCAAGAGTAGTAGTCAAAACTCGATGAAAATGTTTAACTTGCTTGCTAACAACTTTAATAAGGTAGGTTGTTGTCGTTGCTGGTGGAATGGAACACAACATTATTTTTTTTCCCCCTTGCAACTTTTTACTATATTTTGTTGGAGTGTAGTAGCTGACTTGACAAAAAATATAACACCTGTATCTTATTATAGACCAAAACAACATTGCATATATTATGGTGATGATAGATAGTGATGAGTGTCATGATGAGAGAAGGATGCTCTTTTCCATTTTTGATATTTTTTTTACTCTTGAGTTTACCTAACTTGATTACTAGTTAGTCTTACTCTTATCGCCGTCATCGTCACTACTTCTCAAAAGACACTGTGTCAATGTGTAATACAATTTAGCGGTATATATTTACCACAGATGAGTATATTTTTACCTGAGCTTACAGCATTATCATATTATGGAGCGACACAGGCAACTGCACATCAAAAAAATATACATATCATCAAATATCTTTTTTCTTCTGCCGCTGCTTTCATTGAATCTTGTTGCTCACCTTTGTTTCTGTGTACTATGCATAATAGCCATGCATGTGGTTGTGTGTTGGTGAGCAATGTATTTTTTTGTTTTTTTTTTGAAGACCGCCTCATTGCACCGCACACACGGAGCCTTTTCATCATCATTATTAAAAAATTAGTGAAAATCCAAGTCGGTGTAATTGCTCTAAAAGTTTATTATTTATTATTATCCCAATTTATTATTTCCCTTTGCATGATGACTAGATTATGATTGAGATGCACTTTTTGTTTCGTCGACCAATTGGATAAGGTCTTAAGAGATGCGGTGGTACAAGTCGTCTTTTTAATGATCTTGTAGTGCAGCAAAAACCCCATCATCCTCGCAACATCATAACAATAAAAATAGGTAATAATAATCATAGCTCCGTGTTTACACCTTGTTCTCTCAAAGCTGAATGTAGTAGTGTAGTTTTATTTTATTTTTTTGGTGGTGATGATGGTGTAGGACAAGTCGTGAAACAATAAAGGTAATAATAGCAATAATAATTATAGTTATTCCTCAACACTTTCCATCAAAATAAAAAAATGCATAAGAAATAATGCCGAGTACATGAAAAAGTACACGGTCAAAGTGATCATCTTTACGATGCAGTTTGTGCATTTCTTTGGAGAATAAGTGAAGTGCAGCACAAAAATAATTAAATCGGTTTGCAATCCAAAATTATTTTTTGCACATGTCCATCGAGTGCAAATTTCAAGTTCATTAGCTTCGTCACAGGAGACAGGCTAGCCTATTATTTGTAAAATTGGTGGATATAGTGATAATAGGTTAGAAAATATTCTTTAAAAAATGAAATCAAGTCCATTAATAAATAAATCAAGTGAATGAGCATTATCATTACCCTCTGCATTTCCATCTTCGACTGTACAGTCAATTCTCTCTGCTGTAAGAATGCCCGAACAGAGTTTTAGAGTTGCATCCAGACGAACAGACTTTCTTTTATGCTCACAGTAAAACGGGGATTTTCCTTTAAAACCGCAAGTTCGAATTGCAAGAACGCGATACGTACAAAAAATGAAAACCGAACACAGAGTTGATTAGCTGTTGTCCTTCTGTATGAAATAATAGGTTTTTCATTAGCCAGTCAGCAAATTGCCGACATTTATAATAGGTAATCAGAACCGGACAAGTTTGTTCAAAATGTAAGTTTGCAGTTTCTATTTTTATCAAGCGATATAGGTAAGCCTTCTTAAGAGAATGTCATTATGGTATGGTTAGCCTTATATGGAATATCGAGTCTGCACACCATGTACAAAAAATCTCACGAACAGAAATACTTGCAAGAACATTAATATTCCTCAATACTGATTTCTTATAGAGAGATTCGACTGTACATACTTCTCAATCCAGATAACCATATGTCAAAAAAATATATGGGTAAATAATGGCGGTCAAAGTCCACAAACCAATTTCTATAAAGAAGAGTAATTAAACATAATTTGTGAACGGTGCATCTGGTGTCGCAACTTGCGTACGTTGCAGTTTGCACTACAATCAATTTCTTTTGTGTGGTTACAAACATACATTTATTACGTAAACAGGAAATGCTTTGGAAGCAGGCGGGTTTTTTTTAAAGCAACAATATATTATATAACCTCTTTAAACACTTTTTGTGATACTTTTGCAAAAAAAAATTTCACACTTGTGGAAAATCAGCGCTGCTGTTCGTGCTAATCTATAAATGTGTGTTACATAGTTTTATTTTATACGGGAAAAGGCAAATCCCGCTAGCGTTTTGTGAGTGTGTCTGTGTTGAACTGTGCAATGTTCTTCCTCCCATTCACCATGTAAAAAAAGCAGAGAGAAGGGAGGTGAATGGTATAAAGCAAAGTTTAAAACATGCATGACATGTTATGTTACGTATCAAGTGAAATCCGTTCAAATGGCTACTATGCTACCACTGTAAACCAGAGAACCGTGCAAGGATGTCAGCGTATTATTTTACGTAAAGAGTTTCTTTCAATCAACTTCATCTTCTTCTTCCAACCGCCGCCACGCCGCTGTGTTACCTACAACGATGTGCCAAATATTGGGCTCGTAAACTACACGATATTTATTAATAATAATACACAGAGCACAGGAAACTATTTAACTGAAACTTTAAAACATGCATATTATTATGACACTGACACCAAACAAGAATAAATGCGTAATGTGCATCTCAGGTATGTACAAAAATTTCAAAAAAAAAAAAATAGTTGTAACATGTCGTGTATTTATTCTCTCTTTTTTGAAATCAAAATATTTTTGAAAATCATTCCAGTGATGTGTAGTGGTATATTATTTTACATGTGTTAAGTTTTGTAGCTCCTTGTATCATTGCTTTTATGGCTTCAATTTTTATTATGGTTTTATAATTTTCCTCGAGATGATGATTTGTGTACATACAGTGTATATTCAATAGTATGAATATGAATCACTATTTGAATATTTCCAAATATGACTGAAAAGAGAAAGATAATAAAAATGTTTATCAATAACAACAATAAAGGATTCAATGATCAATCGAAAAATTACCTTTCCTCAGCCCCAAGTATTTTATTATATTTTAATAATAATAGATTATCAAAATAAGATGAACTGTCAGCAGCCAAATAAATAACTGGCTTAAATGGACGAAGAAGGTAAAGAAGGCAGGGGAAATTTACGGCTTTAGTGATCGCAGACAACGGAGAAGATCTGATTGAAATAATGATAGAAATGAGCATGTACTTGTATGGTTTAATAGCATGCCAAGCCCACCTAGGAAGGCAAAATTGCACACACACACATCAAGTCGCGGTGATGTAAAGTTTTAGTGAATTGCATCCAAGAAAAAAAGGATGAGTATTTATGCATTGCATGGTTGGTTGGTGTGGTGATTCTGAGTTTGAGTATTTCAGCATAGTCAACAGTGTGGAAAAAGAGTCGTCGGGTGCGGGAGAGAACCTGATCTGCTTCTGTAGCTTGTAAAGCTAAAGATATATAATTTTTTCTCGCTAATGAAAAGCCATTTTACTCGTCACTGATTCTCTTCTGTAAATAAAAATGTTTTTTTGGCGATAGCTTATTCTTATTAATTATTTTTTACTGATTCATTCTCTCTTCTCGGCTGACTGACTGAATAATTCGGTACAGCTGCTCACATTCATCATCTTAATAGTCTGCGTCCGCACACAGAAATAAAGTATTTTATTTTAGGTTCGCTAGGTCGTTGAGATTTAGAGAAAAACATTTTTTTGGCCTTTACAACAAAAAGTCTGTTAGTTGGTTTCCTTTTAAAAGGTGGAGAAATTAAAACTTTAGCTGTTTTGTTACTCGAAGAAAGATAATTTGAAGAGTTGAGATGAAAGGATTTTATTTTTGATCGGAGAGTACAAGTTTGTCATCTTATTATAAAAACTGCATAGAAACAGCTCAGCACAGAGTCTGTGCCACAGAGGCATACATACTTGCAAAAATGGTATGGCATATCGAATGATTACACAAAACAAATACTTGCTCCTTTGATCCACTTTTCTGGAATAAATTTTTTCTCCGTTTTTCTGTCAAAATCATACCACTTTGTCAATGTACACCTAATACACACTGTGTGTATTCATTCATGTTGCCATGAGAGAATCGTCATTCATTATATTTTTTATGATTCTACCTTGTGCCATCCCCATTGTTGTAATTGTATTGTCCTCTCATTAATAAATTATTGAACTGCACTTGACTGTGCAGCAGTGCGTATTGTTTGGCTTATTTGGTCATTACGATTTTATTCCATCCTGTGAATGAGCATATTTGGGAAAATCCTGAATCGCATTAAAAATACAATCTTTACTAGCCGCCTCGAAAGGCATTTTTAAGTACAAGCGTGATGATGTCGAGACAAGTACTTATTATTTCGTTTGATGTGTCTGTCGCACCGTCCGGCAGCACAACTATTTCTAAAGTGTTAAGAATTTTTTGGTTATTTTCTCCAATTAAATTCAATACTTGAAATCTCGATCGAGTTTGTTTAACCAATTGACCCTCCCCCGTCCCCTTGAGGTAAAAGAAGAAAATTGGTATTTGTTCTTACAAGGGTGTATATTAAATCTAACGACTCAATCGAAAGGCCCTTATGAGAATAATAAGCCAGTACTTTCACCTTGTAAACAGCAGTACTTATTGACAACGTTACGAGGGTTTACTACAATTGCAATATAAAATGAATGCAAAGAAAAGCAAAGAAAAATGAAAAGTATTGCACAGAATCTCATGATATGTAAATACATAAAAAAATCTGATTATTGCAAGTGTGTAGTCATCATCCTCCTTCGCTACAACGATAGCCATAAAGATTAGCTTGCGATAAGATACAACAGGATTTAAGCTTTTGGCTGGTGCAAGTTTATTACGGCTAACCATTGTTGCTGTTTAATATGTAATTTATAACATATGTCCTCTCCTCTAATAAAGGCAAAATCTACATGTCATGGACACATGTAAAAATTCTATAAGGAACTTAATAATTTCTTTATGATGGCCACAGTGAAAACTTAATCTTTTTTCTAAATAAAATAAACCTGTAACTCACAGTCAGTTTTCAATTTTCAAGCAAACTGTATATAGGGTGCAGTAGTGGGGAAAATTTTCATCTGTCATATGAACAAATATTATGTTTTATCAAAAAAAAGTATTGTGTCAAGACAACACGCTAAAGTTACCAGATAGCAGATATGATTGCAACATTTAAATAAATAAAAGATTCTCCCTCGTTCTCAGTGAAAATATTTATGAAAGTGTTCGAAAAAGGAATTAAAGCTATATTAATGACTATACTTATGCGCCTTCTTGTTCTCCTCCGACATCTTGTAATCCCTTTGCTCTTCTTGTAATAAGATCATTCCTACGTCCTGTAGTGACGTCTCATATATCCCATCATCTTTTACTTTATTACACTACACACCTGACCACCACACCTTACACACACTTGAGTACATCAAAAGCAAATATGACTTACCAAAAAGATGAAAAATGTACAGTTCAAAAACATATTACTTTACTTTGCCTCTTAACCAGGTATTATCATCTATGTGTGGTTTTGCTGCTTAAAAATAAATAAGTATAATTGAGAGTGTCATGTTATTATGTGTTTGCCAATTTATCTCTTCCACACACACACACACACACTATTTCACTCTTTTGCTGTCTGTATACCTCTTATGCAAATTTTACGAACATTCTACAAAAAAAATGGTAATGAAGTTTTGACTTGCTCGAACTGTACGCAATGATGTCTTTCCATATTTATACACTTTATACAATCATTTTCCAGTAACAAATATAAAATTTTGTGCCTAAAACATTTTATGCAAGTACACTGGCGCCGACGGCGCGCCGTTTGAAAAAGTAGTTTATTAATCGTGAATCACGATTCGTGATGAATAAATCATATACTTATGTATCAATGATGACTAATGCATTTATGTATAAGAAAAAACGCATCTTTGGAATAAATTTTACTTTTAAAAGTTTATTTTGCATGAAACTAGAAATTTGTATTATTATTATGTCCACAATCACCAGGACGTCATGCCTGCATCCGGTTGGAGAATACATACTATACCATTCCGAAAAAAGAAAGGGAAACATTTAAAAAAAATAATATAAAAATTTAGCAGATACCTACGTATGCTGTTCACAAGAGCTTTTCTGTTGTCTCTTTTTAGAGAGCCCAACACTTTTAAATAAGAGTTTTAGTGACATGTAACATGCAATACTAAACGCCTTTCCAATATATTTATGGAGTGCGCAATGCAATCCTTTCAAACAGTCAGTGACCGTTTTCTCGATTCATTAACTAAGTGCTAAACCGCATGAATCATTCATACATTTTTTTGTTATTGTTAGTGCCATTTCTCTTGTTCCAATCCAACACCTAATGAATGAGACACAGAGGCATTCACATATATTATATGCATTCAATTCAATATTATGTTAGGTGACCTTATTGGCATTTGGCTTGGCTTGCTATATTAATTTACAACCATGGTTTTTTCTTTGTTTCTGAATTTAAATGCACCACCAACAGCAGCGCATATATTCTGTCTGATTGTGAGATGAGAGGAGCAGAGGAATTTGCCAGTTGACTGACTGACAATGAATTGTGAATGAAAACAAAAAATATATATACAAAGCAAAAATAGATGTAAAGCCGAAATAATGACAGATTTTTTTTTCTTGCTGCACTTTGACCATGTTCGGTTTATAACAGTTGAGCAGTCTACACCAGCAGCAGTAGCGAGTGAGTTAAATAGAAGTAGTAACATTACACCCACTCACAGCAAGACACACACAGCTTATTGCATGGTGTGAGGACCAAGAAGGATTATTTGTAATGAATATGTGTGCTGTGAACCCTGACACTTGACTTTTTTTCTATTGTCTTACACTAATTTATTCAATCACAAACCAAAGCATGTAGGTATCCAAGCAGCATTTCTATTAACAATGTTATTATTATATATTTCGGTGTGTTACGTGTATAGTATGTAGAGCTGCAATTTTTTAGGCCTCCTTTTTTAACTGTCCACTTAGTTAACAAGAAGGAGAGTATATATATAACTTGACCAAGACGAAATGTCTGACGCTCGTTTACCAAAAAAAATATCGTCTATCACCAAAAACCACACCACACGCCACACACACACAACAAATAATGACAGAGTCAGGGTGAAGAACGTCAATGTGGTCGATCATATACCAAAATTGTACAAACGACACCATCATCTTGTATAACCATCATAATTCAAGTGCATCTTGTGTGCTGACTCAAATTTCTTTACAATAAGCATACTGGTATCATTAAGTATTTTACACACTCATATATGTAGGTACATATTATGCACACCACAAACAGAGGTTTCGTTTCATCGCATCGCCCTTAATCAATAATTTATTCTAGTTAGACGGATGGTGATGATGAATTACGGATTTCATGCTTCATCATCCACTATTCTAGGAAAAGGGCTCACATAAAAAAAGTAACAAGATTTGTTATGGATGACGACATTACTACACACAACCTCACACGAAAATGAATGAAATCTTTATTGAGTCGACATGAATTAATGGATTTTTTTCCACACTGTTCAATACATATACAGCAATAAAAACCACGCTTTTTATCATCTCCCGCATCAATATCAATGCTTGCTTGTTTTGTGGTTTTGGTAAGGTGACAAGACAGAAATGCAAATATATAGCATTCAGATAATCATAAATCGTAATGATGAGTGATGAACTTTTCCCTTTACAAAGAACAAAAATATTATAGGAAAAATAAAGAATGATGTGATGAGTATGATGGTTAGTTTTTCCCCTCATAATTCATGGATGGATAGATTAGTGGATTGTCTTGGCTTATTAGTCAGCAAAGTTGTAACAATGGTAATTAAATGCACAATTTTGGAATTCCATTCATGGGGTGATTGTCATTCTTGATCAAAATTTCTTTTTCATTAGTATCAGGTACTCTGAAAACGAAAAAGCACGGCATAATAATAGGTGGTATGACTGTGTGTATTTTACGCAACAATATGTAAGCAACATTGTTTACCAAGCTGGGAGAGAACGGGAGTCCTTATAGTAAGGACAAGTCCTTACAATAAATCCTACTACCTACCTATTATACTCTTTCGAGCCCCTCACTTGAAAAAATATGCCATTATTATTATTACGGTGCCCAGTTTCAATCAACAACGCACAATGATCGGAAAATTACTACTTGAAAAAGTTAATCTTTGGAAATTGCAGAGTTGAAAGTAGCACCACACATCACATCCTGATCATCACACGACTATTACGAGATTGTGTAAAGTTATCTGGCTGAGTTGATTTGAATGCAAAAATATGCAACAGCACACTGCTGTATATTCACGGGGATGATAATGGGAGCTTTTCTCTCTTTGAAACATTTTAAAATGTTATTTTTTCTCCAAATGATACTCGTTTTAAGGTTTAGAAAAAGACTTGTGCGCGAGTAGTGGCAAAAGATACAGGATCCACATGGCCAATTTTGGGAGCATCTTTGATGACAACATAAATTAGATTTTTACATTTGCTCTTTTTCTAAACAATCTGTTTACGACTTGATGCGTGTTTTGTAGCCCTGATGTTGTTGATGTTTTTTATATGCATCGGCAGAGTCGCCATGTTTTCTTATTTTTATTTTTTGTTATTTTTGGGTAATACAAGGTTCTCTAGGATTTTATTTATTGCATGGCTTATCAATGAATATGTGTGCATTGCATCGTTTAAAAAATTGGGATATGTATACATAAATAACTATTATTTTTTTCAAAATCAGTTTACATGCTATACATATTCGCATACAAAGATGATGCACAAAATGCAAATTTGCATAATGTTTTTTTTAAAGAAGAAGAAGAAGAAAAGTATGTTGGTTTACGTTTACGTCATTTAGCATAATGTGTGTGAGTGCATGTTTGATGTAAATATAGAGAGCACTTTTTGAATGAACTTTTTTATTTCATTTTTTACTCATGTTTTACAAATAGAATTTCACATATACAAAAAATGTGCACTCTGATTAGTACATAGGATACACAAAGTATAGCTATGTTGAGCACAATATAAGCAGTAGAATGTGAAATAAAAAGTGTAACAAGACAACAACGCAAACATGTTCCTCTCATTCTTCTTTCCAAATATTTTATTCCTGTCAGAATCCTTCGTGGAAAACAACAGCCTTCCTGTTTATTTTATTACACTTCTCAACAAAATCCTTTTACAAGACACGACATGGGATGAAATGACTGGGTTTATAGTTCTCAATAAATGTTATGGAATACGACGTCGTTTGCACATTCTTAAATTACTGATCTGATCATCATCTTCTTCAGCAGCAGCAAGAACAACACAAGTTCATAAGAAAATGTACAAAAAAGTGCAATAATCATAAGATTTAGCTGTAAAACTAACCAACTGACATATTATTAGTGTATCCTTTTCCTCTCATTTTTGTGTAAAGTAAGCATTTTTATTATGAATTGATTTGTAGCTCTGCCCTGCTTCCAAGTCATTACTTTTGCTTGTGTAAATAATTATATTACGTTTTTTAGGAAGAAACATGCATTTTTTTCCCTTATTGCCCCAAGACTCATTCAAATACGTAGAATATAAAATAGTAAATCTTGTAACCCTTTTTAGTATCATTCCTTTGAGATATTTTCCATTTCGTTGAATGTTGACATCAATTTATAGCTTGGTGACTTGCTCTGTTCTCAGAATTTCAGATTCAGAGATCGATACCTAATTATTATGATCAATGCTGTTTAGTGGATTGAAGTACAAATGTGACATGTATGTATGGTTTATGAAGTTATGTATATTATTTTTATGATTTATGTGTTTTTTGCAGAGATCCTGCTGGAGCAATGCTCACCATTATTCAACAGATCAGCAGCTACATTTTACTTTTAAGGTAGAACAACAAAGCCAGTGACTAAGGAGCCATGGTCAAGTGATGGGAATCGCCCGTGTACCATTTCATTTCACTTTATACCAGTGCTGCTGCTCCATCGTAACGAACGACAGATTAATGAAAGGTCTTCAAGTTGATAAATGTTTAAACATTTCCGCCGCTTGGTAATCTTCCTTTTGGTTCGGCCACTACTAACATGGGCAGCATGACAAAGGGTTCGAGTGAAGCGGGGGTGGTGGTGGGAGCTCTTGGGAGGACAGAATCTTCATTAACCCTGTCCACCACATCCACCTCCACGTCGTTGGCTTCATCAGCAGCGGCCGCTGCAGCAAGTATTTTATCCGACGGGGGACTGAGTATGAGTAGCAGCAGCAGCTCCGCCGATGACAATTACGATCTGAGTGAGAACAACAGAAGAGAAATGTCATCAATGACAACAATGAATTCCATCTTTTGGCTGCCCGATGGGAACTTTACAACGTACATTAACATGTCATCAGAGCCGATTGTCATTGATGAATTCCCCTACTACATCAGAGTCACTTCCACGCTCCTCTGTGGATTCATCCTTCTCATTGGAATCTATATTCCAAACCTGAAGTTTGGGTTTTGGGTGCTGCCATGTGTAAGTCATTCTCTATATTTTTTATCTCTTCATAACAACAAGATTTTTTATTTCAATGTTATTGAATACTATCCGCGTAAAAATCCCATATCAAACCATACAACAATTACCCAAGCACTAGTTTCAACCCAAACGCAACTTCATTGCGTAATACGCAATGCGTATGTGTGTGTGTAGTAGACAATATGGTTTAGAAAATATGCGAAATAAAAAACACACAGAGAGAGAGAAGCAGATTGTGTAGATCATCATTTATTTTCTACATTAAACGCTTGAATCATCACATTTTAAGTTTGAACAGCCGACACTTTACAATTATTTATTGAGGCATCTGATCTCATGTAAATAAATGTCGTTGTAATCCATACTCTCTCTCTCTTCCTCTGGCTCTCTGTCAATGAGACGATATATAGCCAGCTATATAATATGTATGTCTAATAATAATAATATTATACAAAACAGTTGGTTGATAGTAATGTGGTTGGTGAGTGCTTCTTCTTGTGAGAAATTTTGTTTTTTTTAAAGAAGAGCCAAACCCTCTTCTCAAATAACGCCCACATGATTATTATCACTATCACTCACAATTCTGCGTTTTCGTCGAATGTTTATGCGTAAGAATTTCATCGGTTCACGTTCCTACCAAACGGTTTTTTGTCCTCATCTCTGCATTCACGCACACACGTAAACACATCCATTCAAATACGCAATGTGACAGGCATCTTGGGATTTTACTCGCATTTTTCCCCTCTTACCTATTTTTTTCTCCCTTCCTCGATTTGATAATACTTAAAGTTGTACATGTGAGATACATAATATATTCAACTTAAACTACACATTATTTTTATTATTTTCATATGTATACCTATATATATTTATGCTTCTAGCAGTGAACCCTTTTCCCTCTCCCTTTTAAATCAATTTCATGACACACATGCGTATGTTTTGTGTATAGAAATATAATATCAAATAGCAATACCTACTTGCAATATGTGTATTTTATAGAGGAGCAAGTGCGTGTTTTCATTTTTTGAGTAGTAAAATCCAAGAAACTGGGAAAGGGATTGCCTGTAGCCAGCCTCTTTTTCTGCCGCTCTTTGACTTTCGCTCCTCATCATTCTGATTGCACGTCCCACAAGTTACATGCAAAAAAATGTGCGTACGTACCCCATTAACTAGCTAACTACTGTTGAAATGAGAAACGCAAACATGATGATGCTGTTATACATGCATACTTACATACATACATAATATGTACATACCTCTATATAGGTAAATACACGCATGCCTTAAATGAATGATTATTGGAGAAGGGAAAAAAATCCCCTGTAAAATGGATGGCTTCTCTAAAGATTAGATAAACAAATACTCTGAAAGAGAGTTGATGGTTGATACGCATTGCACCTTTTTTACCCTGCTTTACTAATAAATAAAATTGTATTTAAAAAAAACTAGAACTATCCGTGTTTCTTTCTCTCTCTCTCTGTGAACATTTTTCTCTCCTTTTTTCTCTAATTTTTTTACTGCTTCTCAACTGACATCATTATGAGACTGACATGAGTGTATAAAGCTATAACCATTACCTGGTTTTTATAGACAGGCCAAAATTTATATTAGTTTTTAAGGAATTTTTTATTCGTTTTCAGTTGAGTGAGTAAAAAGTTGGTTTTTTCCTAATTTTTTTTGTGCAGAGATAAAGGTTTCATCTTCTTGTCTTATTTTTTTAAACGTTTCTTGATACCCCATTTACGCTTGAAAAATAAAAATAAAACGTTTTAGAAAATTGATGACAGATTTCAGTTTTTTTCTTTTTAGTTTAACTTTTATACGGTATGGGAATTTTATATGCCAGTAGATAGTATAGTCGCCCATATTGGCTCTGTCATTGATTACCCCTAAATTAATATTAAGTTTTTTTTCTAAAATGACACAAAAAATCATCAAACTACTTTGGCTTGTTTTGCGCACGTCTTGTTCATATTTTAAGGAAAATTTTTGATGTGACCCCATGATAAGATGATAGTGTTCCAATCGCAGTTACACGGGCTAATGTTTCGAAAAATGTGATATTGAACTTTCCTACTTCTCAAAAAAATATATGCAATATATTTAAAATGTTCAGCTATTTGCCATACATTCCATACATTTACCAAAGTGTACTGGCATTGGTGTATATATTACACAAAAAGAACATTCTTTGTGCAAATCAAGCGTTTCAATTTGATTTCCCATATCATAATTTTAATAAAGCCGGGAAACGAAATATGCAAAGGGTAAAATGGTGGAAAAAAGGAGGAAAGAATTGGGGGACGAGGCAAACAGTGAATTTCTAGATTTATAAGGTAACTGGTGCGTATGTAAATATAAATGCCTACGTATGTTGGTATGTTTATAAGTGTGTAATATGGAAATGCTACGCATTCTCTCTCTCTCTCTCTCTGCTTTTTTATTTAAAGAAGCACGCATCTTGCCTATCAAATATTTTAGAATCGAGAGGAGTGAAAAGGAGAGCCAGAAAAATAAGGAAAAGCACTTTAAAAAATTCGTAACGAGATATTCCCTTTTTCTAGACAAGTGGAGAAGAAAAAAAATTCAAGCTATTGAACATTTCAAAGAAATTAGGTGAAATGGGAGTTTAGAGGCAGATAAAGGATTTTTCTTTCTTTCTATCTCTCTCTCTCTCTTCTTCCTAAATCTTCGCCGTTACGCACTTATTTTACGTTAACTTAACTGCGTTACGGGAAATGTAATCAGATACGCCCTACTACGCTCATACGCACTATTTTCCGTATACTATTTTAAATTAGTAGTGTGCTCCGCTACCACTTATATGAATAATACTACCATCAAAAAGATTGATAGGTGAATTACTTTACCTCGAAACATTAAAATCAACACGCAGGAAATAAAGTCAAAGTAAATAAATAATATGGACTACTACTGACTGACACGGTGATTATATACTTGTCACGCTTTGGTCTATTTATTAGCAAACAGTTTGATGTATGCAGTTTCCAAGTGAAGAAAGCGGGATGATCATCTATTAAATACTCAACTCTTTTTCTCTGTCTTTTTTTTAAAACTAGATCATTAAGTATGTTAAGCTATATATGTATATATATTATAATATTAATAACCGGTAGAAAAAAATATCTATTATTCCAGCTGGTTTTTATCGTCGGTGAAAAAAAATTGTGCGTCTTGTGCGTAACGGACATATAATCTAAATACGACCGTCATCATCACCATATCACTCACTCACTTCCTCTGTATTTTTCCATATTCCCTTACGCAAAGTGCAAAAATAGGATGACGATGAGAAAAGAGAATAGGAAGAGAGGATTTTTTTGGGAGGAAAGTGAATCTGTTGTAGATCACTGGTCGTCATTTTCCAAGAAGATCCAAGAAGTCTATTTTCGGGTTCATGTAAATCAGAAGGATTTCATAGAAATCTCTTTTTGATCTTCTTCGAGAGAACTTTTTTTTCTAGGAAGATCCTTTTTCTTCTTCAGCTTCTCGAAATATACTTGGTTGAAAAGTGATATGGGTTTTTCACCAGCAAACTTATGTAGCTGTAGTGTCGTGGAAAGAAATAATGCGTTATTTGTAGCACATTCCGAATAGTAAATGAGATTCAACTATTATAGTTTCTCTTTGAGTCGATGTGGCAGTAAATATTGTGAAGTAAATAAGAAATCATTGTGTTTTCTTCCTTGCTCGTCGTGAACAACAAAGAACAAAAAGAGGAAACATAATTGAACAACTGATTGTGATTGTGTGAGAGAGAGAAAGGGAAATGAATTGGTTAAAAGCTATTTTATATACTGCATTTTATAGATGTACCTATGTCTAATATAAGATAATACAAGGAACGCGATTAATTTTTGCGTGGATGCATGAGACAAAGGAAGCATTATTGGGTTGGGAACTCAACGTAGTGTATAATTAGTTATTTGTTCTGTAGCCAAAATATGTAGCAAACAGGCATTGTACTTTTTCAATGGAACAACCTGAGAGAAACCCAACATGGTAAACAAGATCCTCAAATAATTAAATAGCGATAACCCATTTGTAAAAGCTGTTAGGAAGAACCGCGAAGGATTCTGTCGTTCTTAATAATAACCGAACATTATTTGATATTAATAAAGCTGTAAGAACTGCCATAAAAACGTAGGTGATAGGTTGCAAATCAAACAAACAAAATCAAAAATCTTTCAAGAAAAAAAACTTCAACCAAATTTCAAACTTGACACAGGGGACTGAAAATTCATAGGGTTTTTCCATTGACCAAAGGCATATCTATATGCCAAATATGAAGAGATTTTGATTAAGTCGTTCTAGAGTTATTGTACTAACAGACTGACGGGCAGACGGACAGACAATCATGGCCAATTCAATACTATAGCTGATTATATCAGCTACGTAATTTGAAACAAGTTGATCCCCAGCATGTGGTTTTGTCGAGAGGTGGTGGTACAGAACTTTTTGTCATATTCCCCCCGCACGGTCAGAGTAATACAAGTTTCTTGTGCTAGTCGTCAAAACCTTTCGAATGAGTTGTCACTTTACTATATACCAACATTAAAACTTGTTCGGCGCTTCCCTTCGAGTTTTTGTCAACCTTTCCCTGAAAACCCTTTTTTAAACGCAACTTTTCTGGTCCAGTTTGTTTTAAAATTTGGATCTGGTCTGTAACATGGAAACTTGTACTTTGATATTACTCTTCTTTATAGATCATCTTATACCCAACAGTTTATATAGATAATAACCCACATGGGTTTCCTAAAAAAAGACAACATTATAAATGATTCGTGTTTCGCCCAGTCATATTTTGTATACTTCCTTATTATTAAAACTATGCGATGTAAATATTCCCCTGGGTGTTCACTCTAACACACACACACACACACAATCCGCACAATGGGGATTTAATGAATGATACATCTGTGGGCGGTTTGGTTGGTGGAGTGGCAGTTTATATCATCCGTGAATAAATAGTAAGTCTTGTACACAGATACATATTATACGAAGCGTTACCTTTTCTCCCTTTTGAAAAACACTTACTCAACCAATTCTTTGAAACAGGAAACATGAAGGATAGTTAATGTCACTTTTCTTTGATAAAAATTTGATTACATTTAGCATGAAACACATGAGCAGTAGTGTACTATTTATCAAACAAAGGGGAAAACGTATGCCAGATGAGGAGTAAAAGAAGTACATTAAGCACCGGGGGAGGAGTTCTGTTTCGATTCGTCTAACACGTTAAAAATGGTTCTCGATTTAAAAAAAGAAAGAAAGAATCTAAATCATTTTGTAAACATGTTTTTGGAGTAAAAAGTTGTTCAAACAGCTGTGATGTCATTACCCAGGTATTTCGGTCTAAAGTATCATAATAATTCATGTGTTAGTTCGTAGCTATTCATATTATGTACTTAGGTATGTTTGTATTTGTGTGTACAGATGTACATAATTTATACCTACACTAACAAAATATGATAGGTAAACTAGAAAAAAATGTCAGTTTGCACACTCTTACCGGTCAACATTCTATCCTAATTTGGCACTCTAGCTTTTCTTCTAAAGGTCATCAAAATCCAGAAAAATCCGGTTCCAGTGTTTTTATGATGATAGAAAAGCATAAATTTATGTTCAAAACGTGCAAGTTTGTGTACAAAATTTGAGTTTAACGTGACGCACTAATTACGTGTCGAAAAGTTGAAAACAGTTATGACAGAAATAAGCATTTAATGAATGCGGTTTCCTTTTCTGCCATGCAATATATGTTTGTACGTTTGCTCATGTGTTGTTTTTGGAACATGGTATATATTTGCTTGCGAAAATATTAAGGTTTTTTACGCAACGAAATAATGAGGTTTGCTTGTCTTCATCCATTTTTTGTGTAAGTATTTTCTCTGTACACTTTTGACCATACTCCATTTCCCAATTAAAACATTGGTTTCTTGACAACTTGAGATCATAAAGCAAAACAAAAATAAAATGCAACATGAAAACAACTTCTCCTTTTTCAATTTGTCCAATAAAATGGTACAACATGCATCGCTTTCCTTTGCTATTTTTTTATCGCAAATTGAAACAATAAAAACGATAACGCACGTCACAGTGTGTCAGCGTACGTTTTACTTTCGGGCTGTTAGTATTTTGCTTGTGTGTGTATCACAATTCAACGCAATGTTTCATGAGTGCGGAGTGAGTCGTCGTGACAAGAAGAAATTCTGGTGAAATGTTCTTCTTTCTTCTTCTTCATCTTCTTTTTTTCTTCTTAAACTCCCAAGTTTTATGGCTTGGGTTGATTGAAGATTGATAACATCATCAGTCAGATAAAACAGTTTTATTTACGCGTATAAAATATACATGCTAGTTATACATCAGAGGAAGATAAACATGGGCTTATATACAAGGCTCATGTATAAAAATGTATCAAGCCAAATTTCCCTTTTCTTTAGTTTATTTGAATAAAAAATATTATGGGATAGTAACAATGTAAGGAGTAGTAATATTTTTTTTTACCCTTCTGCACTTGTACCTACGTATTACACTTCTTGAATGTTATACTTCTTTTCTTCATAAACATTAGGAAAGACAAACAAGTGCGATAATAATATGCGTAATATTATTATATATGGTTATGTATGTAGATATTATGTACAAATAATTGTTTTGCTGCGTGCACCCATGATACTACTGCTACAATAAACTATGCAGCTCTTTCTCTCAGCATGCATCGTTATATGACTTGTAGTACTTGTCTTTGTCTCCTAAAAGTACATTTTTAGAACGTGGTGCTCTAGTGTTGATCTATGTCGTATAATACAGTTGACGAAATTGAAATAAATTTAAAAAGAGGGAAAGAAAGACTTGTGACAATTGTACCAGCATCATTACATCCAAGTGTATTATTATAAGTGGTAATAAAATACTTTCATGATTCTAATGCAAACTGACTCTCTTTTGTTTTTTGCTTCATTACATACGTTTGTCTTATTGTCTTTCTTCCTATCACCGTGACTCTTCCTTTGCGAATCAGGAGCATGGGCATCTCATCTCATCATCTTCACCCACAAACTTTGCAAGGCACGGCCAAGTGAGGCAGGAAGTCATATGTAGATATGTACATATACATATTATAT
>JAITYZ010002818.1:0-10602 GCA_027744595.1 Paronellides praefectus
ATATATTTTTTATGAAGAATCCTTATACACTAGTGTCAACCTACTCCTAACATATTATTCAGTTATGCAGAAACAAATAACAGATGTATAAAATCCTAATCTCATGATTCTGATTTCTATATAAAATATGTATATAAAATATAATACCTAACCTAAAGTGCGGCAAGTACAGTTCTGAGCTTGAAACTCATGAAATCACTGGCTAATACTTATACTAGAGCCTAGATACACAAACTAAGTAATTTGCACCCCTTAAAATCTTCCGCTCTTTCTAAATTACCACAAAAATGTTATTAAAAAATCATATTCAGTGAAAGTATATGCATGCAGGTTTAATAATATGTAACATGAATTATGACTTGCTCAAACACATTTTGATGTTTTGTTATTTTTTTATGCAGAGCTGCTAAATAATATATCAAATAGGTATAGTATATCTGAATTCGTACTATTAGATTATTGATACATGCACTGTATTTTACACCTAAAAACCAACAGTTCTTGCCTGTAAATTATAAGCGGACCAACAGTTACAAGTTACATAACAAGAATTCCTTGATATTTAAAAGAAAAAATTAAAAAACTTTTACTATTATATAATCGTTCATGCACAAACATATAGCTTTTCACATCACTTTGATAAATCACCGATTACGCAGATAGTCGCTCACACATTCAAGCATTGCAATGAAGTATAAAATAGAGAATTCAATTGCAGATTTCAGCAAAAGGCTTACATAGGAGGTAAAAGATTGAAACTCAATTATTTTCATCACGTCGCAATTTATTATTGACTTGTTCTATAGTATTGTATATTATCCTATGCTTTTGCCTGCTTTCACGATAAATACGTTATATTAGAATGATAAGTATGGTAAGGTAGCAGGCAGATCTGTGGTGGTAATAAACCACTTATAACTACTACATATTCTTGGCAAATGTTCAATTAACGAATTTCCAGTCTACTACTGGCGTGATGTATTTAAATGTTTTCAGGTTTAATAGGTACTAATGAAAATGGCATGTAATAAAAACTCCTACACAAAAGTAAAGCTCATGAACTTTTAAAAAGGAATCGCTATGCTTTCTGCATCCAAGAAACAAATCATTTAAAAAAAGGATGACGATAATTCAGAGGGAAAAGGATATGATCTGGAAAATGCTAAACGTTTGTAGTATGCAATGGTTTCGACAGGTTTCCAGAAAGTAATTTTCTGTATAAAGATGTCATCAAATCACTCATGATGCCTAAATGTAGAAACTCTTCCACAAACTTTCAAATAGAAACGTAGAGGAAACTTACCTTGCTTCCCCTTTCGTTAAAAATAATCTCCACGTCAAGGATTGCGCCATATGGCTATTTATAAAAAAACAGAAAATATATTTTAATTGTTACATAATATTTACACCACACTCGATCTATTATGGTTACTACAATTTCCTAATAAAACATACAAATAAACAAAAGGTATAAAGCAAGAAATGGAAGACACGTCATTGGAGTTTTGAGTAATCGTTGAAGTAGCTTGGTTGACTGAGGTTCCTGTTACAGATGTTACCGTTACTGTACTAATCTCTGGCTCGGGTTCCGTTTGCTAAATGAAAATATGTTGTTGTTTTTTTGTTTAAATTGGCAATTAAAAGCAAAAATCCATACACACGAACAAATAATAGCATTTTACTCTTGACATTCTTACGCAAATATTATTGTAAAACTTACCGTTTGTTGTTCCACTGCTTGACTCCCAACACTAACACCGGTAGAAGTTGTGGTGAAGCTTTGCCCTACCTCTTTCTCCACTTTCATTTGTTGTAGCGATACTCCTGCATGATTGGCTAAATGATCACCATTCTGCATGCCGCCCGCGGCTCCGCTGGCATATGGTAAATTGCCAGCTTGAACAGTATGCTGTAAAAATAGAAAAGTTGAACAATGTTTAATGGTATTTTTTTACAAAATTCTCCGTGCTTGTTCTTAGCAGAGAACGTGATTGAAATAACAACGCGAAATTAAAAATGGTCTATATGTATACAGAATTCTGTATATTTGAATTCGTATGTTCTAAAAAATGGAGCTCCAATATAGTCAGTCATACAAGCTCAAGAATTCATATATGTAGTTATGTAGATAAAATGTTCAAACACGAGGTCATTTAAGTTTAAAGAGTCATGTAGTGTCGCTATGATCCAATAGTTCAATGCTTTTGAGCATAACATTACATTTTATTATGCCAATTCACATTTTTATGAATTTCTCATTTACGACTTGGACTTCGATAAACAGCTAGATTTTTAGATTTATATATCAAGTGTGTGCGCAATATATTAAATAGGTATATACCACAATAATAATACAACATACACATCAATACTTCACAGTTTGTTTAAAAAAATATTATACACAAAGTACTAACCTAATCACAGGTGCTAGCCATACTGTATTTTTTACAATTTTATCAAAATACAATTCTAGTATGCAATATACATTACACACAAGTGAAACACTTTCACTCTAGCCAGAGAAATGACCAGGAGTCACGCAAAGAAGGCATCAGAAAACGATATAGCAATACGCATAAGGTATCACTTTGTTTACCATGAAAAAATGGGGGAATCGAAAGCACAAAAATGGTATAACTATATTATATCCTGCACTGTGAACTGAATTACCCCCAAACTCATCACTTTACTCAACTCCCACGAAAGAAACCCATTTTCAAATCATCTCTTTACATACCCACACATACATTAAAAAGTGAACGGAGAAAGCGGATAATCACATGTGTATGTAGGTATATTTATTGAGCATAATCCCATTACAATACATTCAACTTACAGTCCGGCTAAAATTTACCGAGAACAATGAAAATAATATAAATCCAAACACGCTAAATTCTAAATAGCAACACAGAGTGTATGTTTCATCGCTTTGTAACTGTCAGTATCAAAAGTGTTAAGGTGGCAGATTTCTCTCAAGTTCAGTAAAAAAATTATGCATGTGTCAGAAGCATGAAGCGTATACTATTTCATCAAAGACAAAAATTCCTATTAAAAACTTTTGGAAACGTACATTCAACGTTAGATTAAGCAATCACTTTCTCTTCTCCCTGCTTTGTTGCAATGAAATGACATATAACATGATACATTTGTAAGTACACGTATGAGTACTACATACAGATCTGTGTAGTTCAACACTATTATTATCATCATGATCATCCGAGAAAAAAAGATGAGAAGGAAGGTAGTCTTTTCATGATAATTGCAAGTTTTGCTCAGGGATTTTTTATTTTTGTAGAAAAAAAGTATAAGCTGAGAATATACTGCACAAAATACATAACTACAAAATTTTGATTCGCTTCACGAAACAGACAATTTTCGCTTGGTAGACATAAAGTAAATACCCTCTCGCCAAAATCTATTTGAAACTTGTGAGCCTATGTCTGTAGCATGAAACCAAAAGTTTCCAAACTTTTTCAGCTAACAGGCTCTCGTCTCCCACAGTACTTACAAACATCACACCAAACAAAAAACATCACACGCATCATAGATAATCCCCAGAGTGTTCCAGCTAGGCAGCCTCAACGTTGTCGCCAAAATTATTTCGTATTTACTTGGCATCATCATCATTGGCAATGTAATGTATATGTTATAATGTCATCACATTGTAGGCTTATAGCTACATCGCCATTCATTATTATCATCCCCCTACCACTGCTATGATGCTATATACCCCGCTGGAATGTATTATAATATAACACTAGCGAATGGGATATCCGGTATCTTGTTAAAATTACTTAACGAATAGGATAATAACAAATGGGAATGATTCTAGGGTCTGGAGTGCTGGCTTGCTTATTTTGCTCATTTACTTTTGATCTTAAGTATACGTGTACATAAACTATGTACATGTATATTAATGAAATTACGAATCTACAGCCACGCAGCATCACGTTCTTTCTCTTCTGCTCCGGTCGACTATTGTTACTCCAAAATACAAAGGAAGGGGACACAAAAAAGTTGTTTTACTACCACATTACTTCCATTTGGCGACAAAGTATTCGATTAGTGAAAGCAATTTCCAAACTCTGAAAAACTACCACCAACTTCTTTACATTTAGTCAAGTCTTTAGCAGAATGGTGAAAAACAAATTAACAAAAGTCGGTAGGCAATTTTTTGTACTGTTTAACTTGTTAATATCCATAATA
The DNA here is from genome assembly GCA_027744595.1 of Paronellides praefectus. Lineage (NCBI taxonomy): Eukaryota > Metazoa > Arthropoda > Collembola > Entomobryomorpha > Paronellidae > Paronellides > Paronellides praefectus. Next base: position 4,207 of record JAITYZ010002818.1, read on the forward strand.
GGTTTTTAGCAAGAAACACACAGACTCGTAGAATTTTACTAAAGAAATGAATATGCATAATAATTTGCGAAATTTCATTTCTAAAAAAAGTATCAGTCCAACTTAATTATTATTATTACCTTTGCGAATGTGTCTGTTAATGATATAACTTATTTTCTGTCGTGTGTATTGTGGGAGTGTATGCTCTCTGATCCTCGAGTTCTCACAACTGCAGAGAAAAAAAGTTATGAAATGAGGAGAAACATTATTTTTATGTTTGTGCTTATGTTCTCCTGTACTTTCTCCTACCTTAACTTGATTTGTGTAGCGAAAATAAGCAAGAAAGTAGCAACATTCAGCGTTGCATTCATATTCATTCAATGTATTCATCATAATAATATACCCATTTCCACCATATGTCTTCTTATCTCGTAATTTATTGCGTATAATTTTGCACTTAGCTTAGAGTAAGTTAGCTACCTATCTATAGGTAGGTATATCTTATTTTGAATAAGGATAACCGAGGAAAGGTTACGGTTATGAACTTAATAACGTACAATAAATTGTAGCAGCAAGTAAACGTCAAGCTGGTAATTGAATATACAGCAACAACCAATCGGAATCCTCGTTCAAACTGCCGTTGAAGTTTGACTACTATGTGTATCACTGGTGTTATAATCACCTCTGGCACCAAAGAACGAAACAGGTGTATATGTGATTAATAATGAAATTTTAAGCATATTCGTTTTTAATGAAAAAGGCAAGGGAAAAAGCAATCTTCTTTAATGTTATTTTATACACCAAAAAGGCTTCTGTCATCTGTATTTTATCATTCGATATCTACCAGTTAAGCCTTCAACTTATACTTGATGCAATATAGCTGTTTTGATCAAAGCATAACATCAAAATTAATCAGACCATAATTGTGTTTGATGATTATTTTTTAAATGATATATTAATATACCTCGTCATCATCGTAAATTATCAAAAATGTTCTCTCCATACAAAATCGATGATGAAGTGGTTAGGTAGCTACCAAAAAATCTTGCCAGAGAGCCAAGAAATTTATTGTGTAAAAGCATATTGCTCAACTTAACTAAAAGAGCAGTTCAGGTTTATGAGCAATTTTACGTCTAAAAACGTCATTTCCTCTCTCTATGAGGTCCCGGGGAAAATAACTTGTCTGGGAAGAAAGGCTACAAGAAAAGTTCACATTCATATAGGGGAAAGCACTGAACTTTTGCTTTCACTTACATTACATACAATGCTTTCTCCTCTCTCAAATCAAAGTAGTTGTTCCGTACATTTAAACTGTAACCGGAATTAAAGTTAAAGTTACATTTCAACATTTCCATTTTCCTTCCATCACCCATTCTTTTGTATTATTCTGACGTTCTACAACATGAACATCGTAATATATAACATTCTGCAGCGTAATATATTTTTCCAGTCTCTTATACAATATAAAACACCATGTATTACACTAACTTATATTCCTACCATCCGCAACAATAAAAATCGTAAAAACATCACATCGCAAACAACACTCAGCCAAAGCAAAAACTGAATGTCTTTTCAGCTTCATAGTTCAGCTCTTCTGTTTCACTTCACTCGCACTCCAACAAACTGAAAAACATGTACAAAAAATGAAGACGACCTCTAGAGCATATTATGCACTGAATGCTACCATACACATCTTCTTCTCAAAGTCCATAACTAACGTTAACGTTCAACCTATCCGGTAAATAACAGGAGCAATACATGTCATTTCAAACAAGATAGCAACAAACTAAAATATTATACACAGCAATCTAAAACATCACAGGAGTTCTGTGCACTACTGAAGCTCACCGCACTATACCACCACCATCATCAACATCCTTGTAGGGTGCTGGATGAGATGCCATCAATTTCCCATATAAAAAGACTAGAATACAACTGCACTGCAACATGCTTTGGTGGAGTTAAATATGACGTGCGCGTGTACTTATGGAACTTGTATGAATGTTCGACTGTGTAGGTTCAAAATGGCAGACATAAAGAAGATAATTATTTTTTTTTCTTTCATGGAAAAGAAGAAAGCAAAAACTCTTGTTATGGGCTCCTTTCGCTTGAGAAAATGTTTACAAAGGAGTTACTAGTACCCGGTGCGATATGTGATGCATGAAATGTATAGGTATAAAATGACTTCATCATCCTTGCTCAGCTTCTACTCTCCAGTAAAAAGATTGCCCACAATATACTTAATTCAGTATGAACGTAAATAGGACATGGCATGCACATAAATATATGCAGAATATTGGAAAATTGGGAAATCGGTATTCACAACGCAGTGTATTAACTCTACATTTCCACATATATAAGTAAATAAGTATTATACGTACACACGTACGTAGGTACATGTGTATATTCAAGGAAATGAGCACACAAAAATACTATAATAGCAAAAAAATATCGATCGTAACAAGAGAACAATTTTCTTCATCTTTTTTTTTATGTTACACATCACCAAGTTCAGTTTTAGATTGGATGTTTTGATGTTGACGTGTCGCATACAAAAATATGACTTTTCAAAATTTAGATCTACTCCATTCCTGCGTGTAAATTGTATGCAAAAAACACAAAGTACTACATACTCCAGTAAAAATGAGCCAGATAAAAAATGTCAAGAGAGGGCAATTTCGATAACCGCATATCTGACTGACAGGTAATTGAGGAAAAGGGATATCTGGTGCTATGTAAATGAAGCAGGAAGTTGAAGAATAAAGAGACAATTAAAGCGCATCAGCAAGCTTTCCGTCTTCAGAAAAAGCTCTAGCATGTTCGGTCAAATTCCTTTGAGATAACCACTTTCACTATTATATTTTACGATTTGCATAACAAACTGTCTCTTTCAGTGCTTTCCCATTCCCTTCTACTTGACGAAATCTGTTAGCTATCGTTTTTCCCTAATGTACAAAGCTTTATTTTGTCATATTCCAGGCATTTCAAAGAATCTCTGATGATGATAATGCGACAACAAAATGAGTTTTTCGACTGTGTGTCGTATAATATGGTTGGATGTGGTAAGATCAAAGAAAAAGAACCTTCCCTCTAACTAAGCTTTGTTCATCGTTGCAGAAACTAGAAGTTACAATCAATTTCATGAACATGAAAATGACGATCCTGTCGCAAATAACTAACGAACACAGAAATAGAAACCACTCGCGAAAATCAGACTAACGATTCAAAAACTGGGCAAGAACTGAAAGCCTCCTACGCGTTACGCCTTTGCGACATGAGTTAAGCTACCATGTTTCAATGGATTATTCCTAGCCTAATATTATTGAGATACATTTTCTTTCCAAAATGATTTTTGACGTAAATGGAAGTTACGTACCTTCTTTTGCATAAGGGAGACAGTATTTGTATACGCATAAAATGTCATTTACTTGTTACTCAACCTTCATAATACGCTATCATCAAACAATATTAATAACGAGTAGATAGTAAGTCCGCTACCGCGCTGCTTTTGTGATTATAAAACAAGTAACAAGGTCCTTTGTGATTAAAGAAATGATATGTAACAAAAGCCATGTTTCTTTGAAATAATAATTACATAGCTGGTTCTGGTTCTACCGACAAAAAGTCGACTGTGTGTATTAAAAATTGATGATCCATTAGTACACAGAGAAGAGAAAGCCACAGACAGAAAAGAATCATACATGCGCAATGGAAAATTTTCACGACTAAAAAATCTAGTTGATTTTTTGTGTAAACACACAAAGTACACAAAGTATTTTTACAAGAGCATCTTCAATTTTAACAATTAGTTACAGTAAGCCTCTATAAAAACCTCTTGTTAAACATTGTACATGCCCTGACGATTTTTTTACAACCATCCCCCAAAATGAGCAAGCAATAAGTAACAATTCTTTTAATTTTATTACTTCATTTAATAGCTTCCTCCTCCTTACAGAATCTGAAGAACGGTTTATAAAAAAACCTTTTAACATTACTGTCTTGTTCTCTCGTCTCCCACTTTGTCACAAATGCAATTACTTTACGATTTCCTCTAACAAACAGAAGAGATTTTATACTCCTGGACTTGACACCATTATTATTATTATTATTGTGTATGTACTTTCTTTCTGTTTAAAAACAACATTCAGCATTTTTTTGGTTGTTCTATAATATGCCATGTTGTGTCACAGAACGACAAACGTCACAGGCATGAGTCAAGTATAGAAAGGCATATATACCTACATACAATTTATACCTTCTCAGACAGGGCAAACAAGAGAAACAAAAATTTTGTTACAGAATTATACAATATTGCAACCACGCCACTCCTGTTAAATCGTAAACCGTCGCACCAACTTTAACATCACCCTCCTCTATAACATGGCAGTCATCATCATCATCATCATCATGGATATTTTTCCCTTTTAGCTGAGATGTGACCGGATAGTCTCATTAAACAATAAGTTCTTTGTGTCAGCAGCAGGTCTTTTCATTACAGCTCCTGTCTTTCAGGAGAAACAACCAGACAAACATGACTTGAGCAGCGGTATTATACATATTTTTCTGAATTGTCATTTTCATGAACTAAATTCTTTCTGATCTCGTATATACCATGTAGCTATGACCCAACTCAGGCAAACGAACTCCGCCACCACCATCACTGCAATTAACGATGCCAGTCGGCCCCTGTACTTACTTACCACTACTGCACACAGTAGAGTAATAATAGTCAAACTGCTTCACAGTAAAATGTGGAGTATTACACATTTAACAATCATCCCATCTCCTCTCAGTTGGTGTTGGTATCAGACTAACAAGAATTACACTGTATGAGCTTAGCAGTCAACCATCTGAAGCCAATTACAGTTTTTATGAGACACAGCCCTATTTCATTTTATTAAGTTAAAATAGATACTTTTACAAGTGGGTATGTATATATGTTCATACTTCATACATACCTACATATAGATGCTTAGTAGAGATTAAAAAGAATAACAGTAACAGTAGCATGTGCCCCAATATGTGTTATCACCACACACAGGCTACATTTATAGTTTCCTTTCTGCATATTAAATACAATACGCATTTGAAATTTTTATTGAGGATTCCAAACCAGAAAAAAAAGTTTCAGTAAATAAATATCATCCCCATTTAATTTATTATTTAACCAGTTAGCTTTAATTTATGCTACATTTAAAAAAGAATGCTGGTAAATATGTGTAACAAAACCAAACACGACAAATTGTCGTCGAAAATTCTTACACTTCAATTAAATGCATATACCTTTCATTCCTCGGTAGTACCGAGTCGGTACGACTACTGACTGGGCATTACATAGAGACAAAGTTTAGATCTACTAAAGTGAATTTTCTCATTGGAGATTTTGTAGTAAATATTTTTTTCAGGCAATATGTTATGATATATTTTCCCTGTGTATCTGCCATCCGCATTCTGATAAAGAACCATGAATATACGGCATGGCAGCTTGATGGATACACGGCATATGGTATGAAAGCAATCTTCTTTACAGCGTCAATCGTCATCACTTGAGTTGATAGGTCGAACTCAAACCACCAGAGCAGAATAATTCTCCAGCAAGCCCATTTACTGGCCAATTCAGAGAAACACAGTGTGACTCTCTCTTTGCATTCATAATGAGCACATGCTTGTACATAATTCAATATAAAGTTGCAATATATGAGACTTTGACGCAGTGATGTTGAAGGAGTAGGAGTACCTTACGGTTCATTTCATCTTTGACCTTCTTCATCTTGTCAAACATACTTGAAACTAATTTCATATTATGCTTCATGATATGCATACGTAATATACACCTTTACAACACATAATTTATACAAGTGCAAACGCAACTATCTTTCTTCAACACTACAGTACAATATAAACACTTTCTCTTCAATGGAAACATGGAAAGGTGTACCAAACATATTTGCAGTTAATATGTTAATTAAGTTTCAAGTATTAATAATGAAAACAAGCGCAAATGAAGGATGTTCACAGCAGCACACTTCAACATGAGTAATACAGATAGTTTGTCCGACAAAAACAAAGCACATTACTTTCTCTCACCGAAATGACATAATATGCGTAGTACAGCACCTATATGTATTCTCGTTGTGTACATAGCGCATTGTTTCGTTAAAGGAGCTCACAGCACGAAAGATTTGATACAAACTACTTAACAATAAAACTGAAGGTAATGAATGTCACGGTGTAAATAAATATTGTACTATCATATATCGCTCTACTCACATAAAATTCTCTAATTCCCACAACATTCTACTTCATGAGCAAACATTAAAATTCACTACAGTTTTCATTTCCATGATGTTGAATTCCCTCATTGCAAGTAACCACTACTTAACTCACCACATTAGCATGGAAGTAGCTTGATAC
>JAITYZ010002819.1:0-11882 GCA_027744595.1 Paronellides praefectus
ATCACGGGTTAGCCAGGGATAAGCTGCGAAGTTAATAAATACTTTTAGCATGAGTTTATTAATTTTTTGGATTTATATTTTATTTTGTCACTCGGTGGCGGCTCTCGCAATTTTCACCCACTACAATGTAAATACATTCTATATGAATTTTTAGTTGTATTGAGCATCATCGTTAGTCCATTATACTCTTATTTCCCCTTTTTCAAGAAAATGGATACTTGGCTAAAAAGTTTCAGAAAGCTAAAAAAATGGAATTTTATCAATTCATTAATATTATAGTCTTGTGTATTGTGCAACTATAATTATAAAAGCAGGGAGTTTTTTTCTCGTGTCAGTCAACAAGAGATAAATACGTGTAAAAACGAGGTGATTTTTTCCTGAGATTACGAGTCTTAATTAAACCAAATGCTGAATATATAAAAATGTATATTATACAGTATACATATAACATCTTTCTTGTAGCAGTTGAAAAAGTTTGATTCTTGTACCCCATTCATGAAATTCACAAATAAATACATGCGTATGGCATGTACTTACTTTCACGATTACAGTATTATATCTCACGGTAGGCATACGGTAAAATCAATAGCATCATTCATATAAGTTATGTGATATAACAGAAGCCATGTTCATAGTTCATAAACTTTACATTATTACGAAAAGTACTGGGGTTGAAATAGTGGAACTTTTGGTTTCTATATTTTATTCTGCCAGTCCTGTCTGTGAACATAAGCAGCGTTCATGAGCAATTTTTATTTTAATGCTTCATTACTAAATAAAATATTGGATTATTATTCGTTCGCCGTATAACCCGTAATAAACGTTTTATATTTCATTTCGATTACATTTGGGTGACAAGTGTATACTATACACACAACAACTTGAACTTTGGTGGGAGCTAAAAATAACACAAGAAACTTATATAGCGCATCGAGTAGGAAAAAACTCTTTGTGCTTTCACCTCTCACCCACCAATTTAAATTTTAATTTGTGTTTTTTCACCTCTAGCTTTTGGTTTTATGTTTACAAAACTTAGTTTTCCTGGAAAATCACTACGCGCTCCTTACTTGCAGCTAAAACACTCCTTCCGTAGATTATAAATGCAAACATATAAATATAAAAGAATGCTGTATAAATTTTCTACAATAGCCATAATATCGCACATGGGTATTTTTCAGCTTTCCTCCCTGCTTTACATTACATTCATTCCCTATCCGCCATTTAGGACAAAAATTGAGAATCATAACTCGCTTCATTTTTATTATCAAACGCAGTTTTGTTGGGAAATATAATTCTCTCTTTTTTGTAGTAGATGAATAAAGGGATGAAAGAGACTGAAAATCCATGATGATTGGGTGGACCACCCTTGCTGTAGCCTGCCTTTATATACACAAGCCTATTCAAGTCTTTTGGTGAAGTCGAGATGCACAGATTGATGTAGAAAAAGCATTCAATCAACTGAATAGCTACCAAAAAGAATTTCAACAAGAGAAAAAGGGCAGCAATGAAAAATGGAGCTGATCTCTGTAAAAAAAGAGAAGGATCATAAATGGGGATCAACAACTTACACACAACCAACGAAGAATAAAGAATAGCATATATAGCGTACTTATCCTAGCTTTTTTATAATAGCTAAAAGTTACATACAGGATTCCCACATATTACATTATAAAAATGTAGAACAGAAGCCTCACTTAGGTACTTATTCCATCTTCCATGTGTTCCTATTAAGATTTACATTTTCATTCAATGCTCAAAAGTGTTTACAACAAAATTTACATAATAATATTTTGAAAAGAGGTAAAAGGAAAATCCAGTGTGAGATATTCGTTTATAAAGTTGCCAAACATTTATCATGTTTAATAATACCTAAAAGCTGTTTAATTCTTCATGCTTCTTGTTTTGGTCTAACAAAACAAAGTATATAAAAGCCCACACATTTCCCTAACCAATATCAAGGGTTTATTATGGTGGGTGGGCAGCGGACATCCCTTTGACACAATTTTTGGTGTTATTTTAGAAACCAACTTGTAATCATGTACGTATATACTTTTGATTACTTTATTGCACCTCGTTTGGAGCCACCAAGTCGGCAACGATTAGTTTCGCAATGACTACCTATTCAAAGATCATAAAATAAAGTTGTGGTTACTTTTAAATTAAAAGTTTTAATACATAATATATTAATTTATTATTGTGGTACAACTTTGATTACCTGTAACCTAATAGTATTCCTACTTATTATTGTATTACTTTTGTGGTGTTAGATTCCACAGAGAAAAGAGGAAACTTCATCACCTTCTCGTTCCAATTGCGTCAGTTGAGAAAATACAGAAAACATGTTCCCCAACAAGGGTGACTTTTCACCAAGAAGCAAGCCATCTTCCTTGAAATGATACATCATAAATAAAATGAACTAGTTTTTATTGTTGAGCTTGTATACGTTTGAAAGGCATGTTTCTGGTTTCTACTCCATGAGTTCACCCATGGGAAAACATACACACATATATGCCTCCTTTATACAAAACATTCCTTTACTACTCGTCAAGCTTAATACACGGTGTCACTTTCATGAGGAAAATGTCCAAACATCATATATTATTGTTGTTACACGCTTCTCTGCTATATGCCATATCATCAACAATGATAACAGTAATATGTAATAATTATTGGTACATGAAGAGCGACTGTCACTCTTTGATTGTCGGCCTCTTTGAGGAATCTCGTATTTAAATAAAAATTACAAATGTTTGAACCTAATCATGAATGTGCTAATGTGAAGTTGTTTGTAAATACCTGCAAACAACTTAAATTCAAATAACACGAAACATTACGAATTGGACTCGTGAGATATTAAAGAATTTTAGCTTCGTAGAACATTTTTGTAGAAAATACATTGGCCGTAGTTGAACGTTAAGGTACACTACACGGGTATGCGTAGTCAAATTATTGTCTTGCTGGGCACATTAAACACATGGGCATGTTCTTAAATCTTGTAAAAAATCTTGTAAAATTCTCCGTACCAGAATCGTTTACTCAGATTTAAAGCAACAATGAGAATTTCATGCACAATGAAATATTTATCAAATATAAGAAACACAAACCTGAGACTTTAGTTCATTGTATATTATTCAACCTCACACGGCTACTCATCCGTATAATAACACTTTAAGGTTTTTTTCATAAATGAAACAAAAAAATGAATCTAAATGTGTGGGAGTTTGGGCAGTCCTTGCAAATAAATAAAATAATCCTTAATCGTAATCATACAGATTGTTAAATACTTCAATCCTCCATTTTATGTAGTCGAATTTTATCCTTTTATTTATACTATTTAGTGATCCATTCTTAATGGAGTAGGATTATTTATTGTATTAATGGATGTGGGTATATAGCAATGATTGTTACTTGTGAACAATATTTTTGTTTTATTGTGCTTTTAGAAAAGGTTCAAATGGGTGGTCCCCTACAAAGGTTACAGTTTAGTGGATGCAAACATGAAAATGCAAGATTTACTTGTTATTACGTAGAATCAGATTGTAATGTTTTTGAAGACAAAATAATAATATGGAATGGGATGAGTGGAGAAAGCTAAACCAAAACTGGAGTATTAGTAATAAGGTGGATTTTACTGCACAGCTTAAACTGCTAAATGGTAACAGGAATTTTTACGGGTGAGTTGAAATAAATTTAAAGCTGATTTAAATTGTGAACTAGTTAAGGCCGTAGTAGAAAAAAGTTTATTTTGTTAGCGGAAATTTCTGGTTCAATTCTTAGCATTTAGCACATCTCACTATGCCCCAAATTGAAACAAAGGTGGAGTTGCTTTGAAGGCATTTTTCATTGCGTTGTAGTTTTTTACTATCAAAATTTTTACATGCTGGCCAGTTTAATAAAAAACAAATTAATTGCACATTTATAATGTAGGTATGTAGGATTTAATATGGAAGCTAGCCAGAGATGAGATATTATGCCCTTTTGGTAAAATTACTGTTGCGGAACTTGTTGAAATTCATTCGTACCGACAACAAGCCGACATGAATGCATGTGTTCATGACACCATCCATGTAAGTCTAATGTTAAAATACGCATGTAACAAAATTCTTAATAAAAGATATCGCTACGTTTTGACAAACATGAACATACAAAGCTGCTGGGGTCTACTTTAGAATCTAATTTTCCACTACACCAAACATCTTCCAATATGTGTTAAGAAAGAGTATGTAATCAATATATTCACTATTCACTTGACGTCCTCACACAAAATATCTATCCACCTTCATGTGATATAAAAGTAGTTATATATATGTGCTTGCGGGATTTTGCAATAATGAAACAATCAAAAGAATTGTCTGATGTCATTCAAATAATCAGTCAGATTAGGTGGCTTTTGTTCACAAAATTTACTTCTTAGCGTTTTTATTTGATACAACAGAAAAATATGCTACCCCTGTTGTTCTAAACTACAGCATCATCGGTGTAGGCAATAACGGGTAGTCTCTCTGATGAGATGACTCAAGGGAACATGTCCATAATATTATATTAAACTTCTGTGGTCTTTGAAAAGGCTTCTTTTATCCGCATTCTCTCTGTGAGCAAAATGTTACTGTGGATGATTTTGTTTTATTAAGTGTGTACACAAACTAAATTTGTACAGATGCCGACAAAGGGGCCCGCATCTTAAGATTTTGTCAAACTGATAAATATATACTGTGAGGATGATCCCTTTTGTAGGGAAGAGGTTAAACAGTGTATCTTTCAATCAAATTCATTGTATTTATGTATATAGATCAAAAGATGAACATGCTTATTAACTGTTGCATTCAATAATTTACTACAACATTCTATCATCCGTGTATCTACTATACAATATGAATGAACGCTCTTTTCAGGGAGCAAGCTGCCCTTAAAACTTACATGGTTTTCAGTCGATCAAACAATCATTTTTGTTCATCCTATCTTCTCTCTCTCTCTACGTAAACTTTGTTACATTATATATACATGCTACATGCATACGTATTTACATGGCTCAAACATACTTGAAAGAAGATTACTTGTCTGATAAGGGTATCAGATGTGACTTGACGGTTGCCACTGAAAAGGTGTCCATTTCATCTGATAAATATTACAGAAAATGAATATCGCTCCTTTCCTGTCAATCTTTGTTAAGGCTTCTTGTCGGTGATTTGATGTGGTTATAAGATTACAACACGAAAGCAGCGTTTAATATCCTGTATTTTGCCGATCATAGTGTCATGTCATGTCCAAAAGTTTTGCCGATTTCCAGCTTTCACAGTAATATAGTTCCGCTCAGAATACGTTTAATTTAATTTTATGAATGTTGTTGTACATTTTCCCCATTTTTTCTTTGAATTCCTATTAATTATACCTGTTCCACTTTTGAAATGGGGAATTGCACAACAATATTTCGCTTCAGGAGACTTTATGGAAAAATATTTTGCAAAATTGTTGCATTATATATTGCATTATCATCTTGTCTAATGAGCATAAATAGGTATTACACCTTCTCGCCAATTAGCAGTTTGTACATACCTACATTCATATAGGTACGTGAATAAAGCGAGTAAAAATATCTTTTAATTTACGACATTTTTTTCTCATTTAAAATTATGGATATGGACAATAAACAGTCAATTGTATCAAGAAGACATACTAATGTTAGTGTTGATCGTAGGGTGAAAATGAGTGCCAAAATGTATAAAGTTAGGAAATAAAGACGTAAAATTGCTGTGTAAAATAATAACAACATAATATTAAACACGAATGACTACTGTTGATTTTTACTGAATGCCATATCAAAGAATAAAGAGCTTTCATAAGGAAAGGCGACTTTAGGCTTATGTAAATATCATCATCGTCATTATTTATCGGAAAGGAAAGAAAATAACAATAATAATAAGCTTCTATACGGACCAATGAATGCAAAACATGTTTACTAGTATAATTGCAGCATTTTCAACTTTTTCTGATTCTGGAAACCTACCAAATGTTTATAAAAAGTTCCATTTTCTATTAAAGTGTTTTCTCATGATCCAAAAATGTGCTGATTGTTGTACACAACTTTTTTTTTCATCTTGCGTCACATACAAAAGTGTTTATGCTCAACAGCAACGCATTACTACAACAATCTCATTATTGATAAACGCTGTACAGCCTGCTATGTAACAAGTTTATGAGGACTTTGTCTGCCCGTCCGTCCATAGCTTGTACATAATATGTATAGTTAACCGATTTTGACAAAACAGCTCAAGCTCCTTACAATTAGCGGACCATTAAGAAGCATAACGTTGTCAGTTCCTTTATGACCGTATCATATTTCTACCTCCATGTAACAAACCACATAAACCATTGCAATACAACCAGCAATGTTTTATAGTATTTACTGCGGTTCTGTATTACAACGTTACATCAGCTTATTAGAATCATTGGACTGAGTGCCTTATTAAAATGGCGTACTTCATTTATGCATATAAGAGTTAGTGAATGAGAAAATATATTATTGTCATGTATGTTTTCTCTTCATTTTGTTGAACCAACAACAACGCAACTGTTAAAACATTTGTCACCCTCTGCTGTGCAGGGAAGAGGAGGAGAGAAAGAGAAGAGAAAAAAAGAAGGAAATTAGTAGAAAGGCGCTAGCTAAATTCTAAAGCTTCTTCTATATCCGAATTCGGTTCAAGTGATTTCATCACATTACCCTCTTCTCTCTGGGCATATGGAAATACATGCAATGTAACAAAAAAAGAAAAGAAAAAAAAGAAGAAAAAACGTTTTACATCATTCATCGATAATTTTTTTCTGAAGTAACACATTCATGTTTGTTCATGCATATATTCTTTCTTATAAAAATGTCCCCATCATACATATAAAATATACATATCAGCATGATTCATAATATGGGGTTTTCCTTTAAAAAAATTGAATGCAGATAGAGAGAGTACAAAATACAATGTAAAACTGATTCCATATAAAACCATTATTCACTAAATACAGGGTTGCTGGAAAAAGCAGGTGCTCACCGCACACAACATAACACAAGAAGCTTTTCGTTTACAGCTTCCGCATTAAAAAGTTTTTCGTAATATTTTTATGCATATTTTATCAGTCTTCTGTTATTGTCTCCAATGTACCAATAATAATTATTGTAGTTTTTAAGTAGAAATGGAAAGAAACTCGTGGGTATGAAAAGACAAGTGGGAGGCTTAAGAGCATCAAAACATAAAAAAACAGTTTTAAACTTGTAATGCAAAATAACATGAATGTATTGCAATTAGAATGTGTAGAAAGAGTCGGTATTACCGTCTTTTGTTGCCCCAGTTGTAGAAATGCTTGTAGGCAAGATGTATATTGTTTTTTATGCCCTGTATTCCCAACGGAATTGGACTTGTCGATTTAAACACATTTCTTGGAATCAAAAGTTTTGATGGTCTTTATGTACTTTAGGGTTGGACTTGTGTAATCTCTGGAGATACACTTTTAAAAACTTATTTGGCTTTATTTATTTAAGTTAGCGTATAAATTTATAAAGATTCGGTTCGAGCGAAATATATATCTACTATTATTAGTACTGCATAAGTACATACATATCATGTCCAAATCAAGGATTTGTGGAAAATTGTTTAAAAGGAAGATAGATAGTTAAACATTTTCCCCATTTCCAAGTATTTACGTCCTACGAAATTACAACGTTAAAGGCTCCAGAGATGAGTTTTATGTTACATCTTTAATTAATTGTAAAGTAGTTAGACACGCAATTTTTGTTTGCTATTCGTCATTGTCTTAATAATTTATGTATTATATGTACACGAAATCTTGAAGCTTTCTTTTTAAAGACAAAAGTAGCTGACCGTTAAAGCAAAGACTGTATTTTTTGTTTGGATAATAGCTAGTTGTATATATAATTAATCAACTGGTTTTTTTTGTTCGGAAAATTTTACTTTAGTTAACAAACCCAACCTACACGTATCAAACACATCTCTAAAGAGCGGGCAAACCTCTTTTGATGATATACTCTTTTGTTCTTAACTGTATCCATTTCTTTGTACGCAGCAGTTTACTTGCAATTCAAAAGCAGAATAGAATGGTCGGACTCCTTTGAGGAGCAATAAAAGAAAATGAACTCCCTTTTCTTCTTGTTAAGTGGGTGCTACACACCACTACTGTTCTACTTGTTACCTTTTCATATTGTTATAATATCTTTCGGTTCATTGCCTATGGGACACAAGCAACACAGAGAACAGTCACCATCATTACCAGTAATCAAGATGGCAATAGGAAATTGAGGATGGTGGTGGTACCTTATCGTGTGTTCTTGGTCGGATCTGCCTAGGGCAAGCATATACACTTTTTGGGTTATTCAATGTCAGTACTACTGCCACCGCACCTTGTTTAAGTACATCACGTTATTATTCTTATTAAAAAAGACAAAGTGAATAAATGAAAGCACTTCAATACATTAAATATTAGCCTGTAAGGCAAGCTTTCTTTGTTTCAATCTCTTCTCTTTCACGCTCCCTTTCCTTCTTGTGATCCCTGGAGTGGATTTTATAGTAAATATAGCAGATAGCACAATAATGCGCAAACTTTTACTTCTTTTCACTAGTTTTATGGAGGAGCCCAAAGGATTAGATTTTGTTTAATTTTTAACCTTCAAGCCATCATATCAACTATTACTTGTCCTTTGTACATGCCAATCTCAATACATGTATGTATGCACATAGGCATGTATACACACATTGTGTACTACTTGCAACATGCATTAACCAAGAGTCCGATGATGTTTCTTTTACATTTTAGGGGATACATTAAGTTGATCACATTGATACAAAGATCGTTGGAGGTTACTTAGGCTAGTGAGGTAAAAAGTACAAAACCCATCTCTCTCTCTCCCTCTCTCTGGGGCATTATGTGGTCCTGGGCTTCTGTTTTCTCTTTTTTTTCTTCAAACTATTTTCTAGCTTGTATTTTCTTTGTGTTTTATGATGATGCTGACTGACTATTACCAACAAAGCGGGGAGTGAGCTAACGAATTGTTGAGTCAACAGCGTGTAGTCACCCGAGCCCGAGATCTTTGTCCTCACTGAATCAAATAAGTAATAAGTTTCTTTATGGCTTCAGGAGATAAAATGTCACATTACTTACTTGCCGCTAAT
Source organism: Paronellides praefectus (assembly GCA_027744595.1). Taxonomy (NCBI): domain Eukaryota; kingdom Metazoa; phylum Arthropoda; class Collembola; order Entomobryomorpha; family Paronellidae; genus Paronellides; species Paronellides praefectus. The sequence goes on from JAITYZ010002819.1 coordinate 9,174, forward strand.
AAGTTCAGCTCAAAAGTAAGCCACAAAATGTACCGAGACTTCCCTGGTACTTTAGTATGTAATGTCATAGATATTACATTAACAGACACATTATACATTTTACACATGTGTAAAAGTGTAAACAAAAAGAAGCCTTTCATCACTTCTCGTCCCCAAAAATCATCTCTTGTGTCATCTTCCATTCACCATTGTCGTGTATATCACAGAACCCTATAAACTTATCTTTCTAAAAAAAAGTAAACACGAGCGAGCGGTTGTAAGAGCGTGAGTATTATTTTATCAGAAAAAAATCTGTGGACAGTAAAAAAATAGATTTTCTTTCCCAAAGCAGGATTGGGATGGAATATATTCAGTACCTGTATATCTGTTGAATGTCCATTTTGAAATAAATAGCGTCCACCGGAAAATGGACATCCGAAAGATAGAATGTCCCATTAGGAACTAAAGCTACTGTGTAAGATATCCTCGTACGCGTTTGATTTTTATCCGGCCGCTTGGATGTTGGTCACTCGTCAATCACTCACTCTGTAGAGGGGAGATTTTATTCGATAATTGCTTCAAACTTTTTTTTTGAATAGACAATACGCGTAACAAGTCGAGAATGCTCATTGCGTGTGCATTGGCGGTTGACAGGAAGTACAAGTTTTAGTTTGCTTTCTTGATGGAAGGAGATTGTCCAAACAGGCGTGAAATTAACTTGATAAAATGTTGTTGATTCTTTTTTGTTTATGCATCTATATGCATATATATCTGTATAACAAACCCTAAAATAATGCCCGAACAACCCGAATTGTTTACACGTATGCCACCACCACCACCCTATATTAATCCTAGATGTATGTCATGAATATATGTATGTATTTTTTTTGTTGCGTACAAGCCACAATGAATGATTGTAAACATAAAAGAGAATAGTGTGTAGAGAGAACGGATGTAAACCTATTTTTACCCTTTTTAACCTGGCTAGAATAAAAAGATGGAGATGGGTGACGTGTGTGAAATGATGTAATCTGATATTTTTTTGTGTAGTTCAACATGGTAAAGATAATAATCTCATAAAAATCATTAACAAATTACTATTTACATATAGTGTCCACACACAGGAAATGTACCGTGTACACGTTAAGGATACACAAAAGGATGAATTTAAATACATGAAACGAAACAAAGAGGAAAATTCCATGATTCTTGCATAAAAGTTGATTAAATGACAAAATACCATTAAGATATCAGCAAATATGTGGGGGAAAATACTGAAAATATAACTTGCTTACTCGACTTATAATATATGTGTGAACATTACAAGAACATGTTTAAATGAGGAATCACTCAATCACCGTTTTAAATGGTAGCAATATATTTGTGTCATTCAAGCAAACAACAAAATCCAAAAACTACATTGGTTGTCATCATGAAACATCTCCGTGTACTTTTTTTCCTAATTGTAAACAAGCAGAAGTGGGTAATAAGAGACGACCATTTCACACCTGGGCGAAAAATGTGAAACCCAAAGCTGCGAAAGTCAACTTCATATAAAGTCAGTGCCTTCCTATATACTTGTGAATTTATTTATTTATCTCACTTATAATAACAAAATGATAACTTTACACACTTAAAGGGGTTCGTGTCTTAAAATCTGGGAAAAAGTGGTCCATATGCCCAATCTGAAGCCTTTAAGGCTTGCTCTTTTTCAGCATGTGCGATAAAATGATGACACGTATTGTCAAAAAATAAATCCCATAAGTACCAATACCAAGTTTCATCAAGAGTGTAATAAGTAATGTAGTAATGAGAGTTTTGGTAGTACTTAGATAGTGTATGTATTTAGATGAGTACGAGCTAATCCTTTATATTCAAGGTAGACTGGTATAATTTAGGCTTCTTGACTAAAAGTCAAATAGTGTGTATTTAAAACAAGAGCATTTTCTAGGAAAAACATCCTCTATCATCTTTTGTGCTGATGGAAAGAACAATTTGTTTTGATATATAATTGAGAGTGAATGGAAGAATCAACACAACCTACCACGAAGAGGATATTTCACACCTTTTATTTTATACTAAACCCCAAACCACAAAACAGAGTCAAACGTAATCATCATGGGGGTTTGTCAACAAATAATACTTTAGGAGGACCCTTGAGTAACAAAAATATTCTTATATTCCAGTCAAACTTACGAAAATACGCAATGAGAAGTACATGTCAGCAATAAGGGCGTGCGTACAATTGTCATGTTTGAAATCCAAATATAAAATTAAAATAGAAATTAGTGTCTACATATAGGTTAAAGATATTCAGTATAAATGTATCGAAGTGTTTCAATTTGTTGTAAATAAAATCATCAAATTGGGGAAATTAGTTACGGTCGATGTATGTTGTTAAGATATTTCCAAGTTTGAAGTATGGTGTATATGTATAATTACATAATTACCTATGCATATCAGAGTGTAATAAAGTTCAAATAAAAATTTTCCTTTTTTTTTTTTTTTTAAACAATGATGCTTAATAATGAAGTATAAGTGAACACAATTAAATCAATTGGATATACATACATACATGTATGCGTATTCGCAGAATTATATTTATATATTTTTTTATTCGATTGCTATATATTTGACTACATTTTGTTTTTTGCATTTCTCAAACTCATGACAAAAATGTTCAAAACATTTAGATACTATTATGTGTAGGTATATTTTTTTGTTTATTTG
>JAITYZ010002820.1:0-13803 GCA_027744595.1 Paronellides praefectus
TAGCATTGAAATGCAAATAAGACAATTACTGAGTACTGCTGGTGTATCTGAAAAGATTGATTCTTCTTCTTGCATGAAAACAAAGGAAGCAGAGTTTAGTAGAAACAGAAACTTTGAAAATGCAAGTGATCTCATTTCCATCAAAACAACGGATGCATTAGGTAGGCACGTTATTGCATTAACTGATTTGAAGGAGGGACAAGTCCTGTTCAGAGAAGAACCATTTGCTTCAGTCTTGTTACCTGAATTCTATGACTCTCGTTGTCACCACTGTCATAAACCCTTACAAAACGACAAAGCAGAAGGAATTTACTTTTTCCCGTAATTAATATTCAAATTACCTTTGATATGATATGTAGAAAACGCTTATTCAAAGTTATTCAAACAAGTTGAACAATTATTATGTTTTGTCTTTGTGTTTTACTATAGTTGTAAGCGTTGTACACAAGTACTGTTTTGTGATGACCGTTGTGCAGACGCTGCTGAATTGTATCATGTCCATGAATGTGGTTGGCTTAACCTTTTACACTCTGTAGGAATTGCACACTTGGCTATCCGAATCGTTCTCGTGGCTGGGGTTGACAATGTCTTGGAATGCGTAAAAAATCATTTGAGCTTGGCAAACCTCACCAAACTGAATATATTCAAACCAGGATTGAATAATTATCACCGCGTTTACTCCCTTGTGGATCATATTACTGATATGTTTGAAGAAGATCTGTTTCAATATACTTTGGTAAGCTTACGTTTTAAGATTCAAACAATAAGACGTTTGTGTTCGTATTCACTTTTTCGTAACAGCTAGCTTCAAATTCAACCTTCTAAAAATCAGTTATCATGAAATCATGGCATTTTTGTGATAATTCTTATCTAATATAAACATTGTAAACCTTTTTCAGACTGCAAGTTTGCTTACAAGATACCTGAGTACAAAAACATCCTTCTTACATGAGTATACGGATGTGCAGCAGTTGCAAGTTGGAGGAGTATTGCTACGGCATATTTGTCAGTTGGTATGCAATGCCCATGCCATCACTGATGTTCTACCAGGTAAATCTGCCTAAAAAAGAGAAAAAAATATGTAAAAAATATTGTTAGAATAAACATTGTTATGAATAGTTTGTTAAAATGTACTTTTATATATTGTGTCGATCTGTAGACAATTTAAGAGACACGACCATTGTCATTGATGAGTTCCAGAAACGAGTAGCTACCGCAATATTTCCAGCCGCCAGTATAATGAATCATTCGTGCGATTCCAATATTACATTTTATGTAAGAACTAAGATCAATACTTTAGTACACGTCGCATGACATGAATATAACTCACAATTACTGATTGATTTGAAATCTCATTTGTGCTTGTAGTTTGTGGAAGGCAAAACATTGATTGTGAAAGGAGCAAGGGATATCAAAAAGGGAACAAACGTGTACAATTGTTACGGTCCGCACTACCGTCGGATGACACGTACTGAACGGCAGGAAATACTGATGCAGCAGTATTTCTTTCGATGCAATTGTGATAAATGCGAGGAAGAGTTAAGAACTGAGATGTCGTTTGCAGTAAGTATTTATCTGTTAAAATTGTTAATAATAAATAATATGAAGATAAATGTCCAACATTTAACATCTAGGTAAATACATACAAATAATGTATAATGTTTATCTGTTACCAGGATCAGTTTCAAGCATTGAAATGTGAAGAGTGTGAGGAACCTATTTATTTATCGGATGTCTCGCATGTAACTTGCCAAAATTGTGGAAAGAATCAGAATATGATGACCAAAATTGAATTGCTACATGCAATCTGTGATTTGCAGCAGAAAGGTTTGATTTCATAATTATTCTGCTGGAAAGTTAATTTAGTGTGCAGACCTAAATAAAGTTATTTTAAAATGAATTGTTATAGGAGACTATTTACTGGAAAGACTTGACATACAGGAGGCAACGGGGGTATTTCAAACTTGTTATAAATCTGCTTTGCACATTTTATACAAGTATAACTCTCAATTTGGAAAAATCTGTGACTCTCTGGCAAGATGCTACGTCATGAAAGGTAGAAATTATTCAAGAAACCACTATTCAATATTCAGGGTATATCAAATACATGCGATGTATTATGTTTGATTTCGTTTTATAGGTAACTTTAAAGAGGCAAAAGAACTCTTGAATTTTAGTTTGGGGTACGTTGAGACAAGATTTGGTAAAGGATCTGTGGAGTTTGTAAGAGAGTCCCTGAAATATCAAGAAGTCTGTGACAAGTGTTGAAAAAACTATTAGGAATAAAAATAAATTTCTATCGTCTGATTGAATAAAATAATTTTGATATGGTAGCTCTTCTTATTGTATTTGCATGTGGTTTTACGCGGATAATTCCATGACCTTCGGAGTAATTTCTCATTTTATCATCAAAGCATTAAAATTTTTACTGTATCTATTGGTCTGGTCATTACTAGTCATATATTACTGATGCAGCAGCGCTTGAAATTATGGCATAAAACATACAGAAGGCAATTATGCATACAATTGGTTACTTAATTCAGTGATGCATGAATTGATTCCAGGACTGAGAAAAAACATTCATACGCCTACACTAGAAATGAAGATGTCGAATATTTTAACTAAAAACTCGAATGTTTTCTTATTCAATCAAAATTTGCACTATTTTAATTCAGCATACTTCAAAAGAATAGATATTTCTTGTTTTTCTCATTTGAATTTAAGATTAGATAGTTGTAGTTTACACTAATTATGCTTCTCGGCGTACCACCGCTTTGAACGGGAAAAAGCGTTTCCTTCCACATTGTAATTGCTCTGCTTGTGTTTAAATTATACACAATCCTAAGCATTATATAAATTGTTTTAGTATGCAAGTTTGTACTGAAAAAATATCTTTCCTAACCGATTTTTGGTTTTGTATAATTTATGACTTATACATTTATAAAATCCATGCTTATACTTATGAACTTATGACATAATTAATGGGTTATGTAGCTCTAAACTAGATAAAACCGTGATAAATAATTAGCAAAATTTAAAATGCCAGAGTCGGTCATTCTTACATAGATCTTAATGATTTTTGAATGAGCTCTCGATTCTCGACATCACCTTCTCCAGTCGTATTCCAAGAGTCCACTTGCAGTTAGCTAACATTTTCAATCTTTAGACTGCATACAGAACGACAAGCCCTACCACACAGGCCAACAAAATGGATAAAGAGTCTTATGCTGAGTACTTTTCCGGTCGCAGGGTCTTGATAACGGGAGCAGGGAAAGGTCAGACATTTTATCTAAATTACTTTTTACTTTCTACACCGAAAAAAACGTACTAGGTTGCATAACTGATAACACTATATACTGACAAAGGATTAGGTAATGTGACTGGTGATTCAATTTAACTTCATCGCATTTCATTTCATATATAAAAAATAACACATTTAGTTTGTGAAAGTATGCCATGTAATCTTACGGTCATCCATCATTAAAGTGGATTGCTTTGTACAAACATTTCCTTTGTTTATCTCTCTTTCACTCTCACAGGCTTGGGCTATGCTCTTGTGAAAACATTTTACACAAATAATGCCCTGGTAGTAGCTCTGGACAAGAAACAGTCATACTTGGACGCATTGAAGGAGGAATTCCCTAACGTGACAACGATCTGCGTTGACTTGAGGGATTGGGACGAAACACGTCGCCTTGTCAAGAGCGTAGCCCCCATTGATCATCTTGTAAATAATGCGGCCATATCAGGCACTTCATTTTTCGGGGATGTTGCTCCAGAACAAATAGACGGGTATGACATCACATATCATATCACACAAGAAGTAATGACATGAAAGCTTTTCATGTAATTTACTACTAAAATGGAGTATAGGTATATGATATTGTATAACAACAGTTTGTTTGCACAAACAAGAAAAAATGGTACAGCACAACAATGCGACTTGTGAAATTAAAGAGATCAACTTGAACCATGGCATAAGTTTACACAAGACTTGCGTGAGATTAGATGACATTTTGTTCTCGCTTGCGCTTGTGTGACCGTGTGTGCATTTTGTATTTTATGTTGTACATTTCATGGAAAATATTGACATATTAATAGAAAAACTTAAAAAAAACATTTTAGGCTGTTCTCCGTCAACTTTAAAGCTGTAGTGAATGTGAGTCAAACTGTGGCTAAAGGGCTAATTGAAACAGGTCGGACTCAAGGGGGGACCATTGTCAACATTTCCTCTGTTGTACGTTGTCCGATGAATTATAAATGTTCATAAGCAAACATCTTTCTCTTTAACTTGTTAATTACTAGTAAATTACTTGTAATAGTAAGTCTTTCTATTCATAATTTAATTTAGTTTGACACCGCACCCTCCAAAGGAATCTCCATGTACAGCTGCACCAAAGCTGCTATCCTCATGTTAACCAAATGTATGGCACTGGAGCTTGGTGAAAATGGAATTCGTGTCAATTGCATTAGTCCAGCTCCTACCGCAATGGTGAAGGAAATGTTTGTCTCGTCAAACCCAGAGATTGTGCATGAGACGCAAAAAGTGCTGGATCGACAAGTGATCAAGAGACCAGTCCAACCCATGGAGGCTGCAGAAATTGTGCTATTTTTGTCCAGTCCCCATTCTGCAATGATCACCGGCACGTCACTTCCTGTTGATGGTGGTATTTTTAGCCGTTAGTTTCGAAATATATAACCAAATAAAAAAATATTTGAAGGATAAAATGTCTGTGCAAGATGATATATGTAAGCATACTTACTAAATACCATTTTGTAAAATGCATACATTCTAACTTACCTAAACTGAAATATACATATACGTACACCCCTGTTTCAGAAATAAGGTTAAGTAAATACAGTTTCACATCGTTCATTCAAGCAGTTAACATGCCATACCCTTAATTTAGATATCCGGTTGGAAGTTGGGGTGCCACTACAACGAAATCTGAATCTATAACCACGGTGTGTAGCATTTAATCCTTTTAAATCAACGAACAAGTGTTGTGTACTTGCGTTTACATTCTATACAGTCATACTCCATTACAAATCGTAATAATTCTAAGATGTAGGCCATCATAGTGAATAAAAACATGGGCGTTGCAAAACTTATGTAGGTTCTCATCATCAGCCTTGCGTTGTAGAGTGGAATGGATATTGTTGTGTCGTATTCCATATGTATGTTAAAGCTTTTGTAAATTTACAACAATACGCACTTCTCCAGAGCCATATTACATGAAAAACTTCAGATGGATTTCTCAATCGAATAAACTCCACCGAGTATTATCATCTCATTCTTTCCAAAACCCCAACCCCTTTTTCTAATTTGTCAAATTGATTTTCAACTTTATTAGATGATTTCAAGAACCAAAAGTGTACATTATTGAGAAGGAAAAAAACTGAAGAGCATACAAGCAGCAGGATTCCCGTTTTGTTCAAATCCAAGTATCATGCATATAAAGACAGCATCGTATTATCATCATCGTCATCATCATCATCATCATAATATTCAAGTAGCTGAGGAGGAACATTTTGACATTTTGGAAATTCTCCCTCTTGCACAATTACTCCAAATGGACTGGATGATCCCTGAAAAGTGGATACAAGTATCTCTCATCATCATCATCATCAATTGTTATGGGTTGGTATATGTATTACCCATTGGGAACAGATTTAAACTGTGCTACGCTACGACGAGCAGAAATAAAAACTACACGCTTAAAAAATTTCTTTCCCATCCTTTAAATTTTGTCATTCAGTTGACCACAAAAAATGAAGTGTACATGTTATATAAAGAATTTTGATGAAAATATATTTTTAAGGACGACCACCAAACACACGTGATGAAAATCTAAATTCCACCCATTCATTTTATAACATTTGTAAAGCTGTCTTTTCATTGTAAGTATATGGCACACACTTTTGTACACACAATCATCATCATCATCATTATATTTTCCTACTCATTCATCTATTCATGAAGAATGAAAACCGAAACTTATATTCTTCTTTCTGTTGGCCAATACAATTTTATGAGACCACCGTTTTGCTTTACGGTAACCAATATGGGCATTTGATGTGTATGTAGTCCAGATTTTCCAAATATGAATACTATGGAGTTATTCACTAAAGTACCTCTACCGTTTACACTTCTTCTCTTCAATCTGTAAAAATGCTTACATAGTATCTTATATGTACGCATATACGCACATGTTCATGGAATCGCCCTGAAGTCTCTCATTTCTGATCCTTACTTTACGTGCCCATTTCAATGCGTACCACTCAAAATACATTGTCTCCCGTAAAATAATAATACTCGAAAAGATGTGCGTATGAAAGTGTGTACACACATCTATAATGCATCCTTTTTCGGTGTCTCAAAATACCCACAAGGCAAACGGATGGATTTTATAAGGGGAAACCTAAAAAGGGTTCAGAAGAATCACATTCCCCTTCGTTCTAGTGCAATGCTTTTTGGCTCTCAAAACTCACACTCGTTCTTCCCTCTCGGCATAAACATACATAGAACAACGGATGGAAATCAAATGCGGTTGTTTGATAAAGTAGTTTTCTACGGATCGGAGTTTGGAAAGAGCAGCAGCAAAGCATGAAGACGAAGAGAGAATGAAGAGAAAAGCTTCCCGAATGTCTCCTTCTGCTCGTTCTTTCCTCCACATCAGATACTAGCCTGCTCCCCGCATTATTTTCCTTGCGACAACAAAGTCATGTCAGTGTTCCTCGTGGCTTTGCTGGGTGAACATCATTCGTTGTGAGTTCTAGGGAAAAAGCTTACATACTTTTTTTTCTTACTATCATCATCTCAATTTTCCCATTTTTCTCTTAACTTTCCATGCGGCTCCTGTCACTTGTGTTGACTGCGTGTGATTCTAATATTTAGAGAAAATACAAACATACCACTCCAGACTTCTAAAATTGTATTACCGCATTTTGTGCGTTTTGTCATTTACCTAATAATCGTTATACTCATCTCATCTCTGCCTCATCATTTTTATCAACGAACTGATCTCTCTGTTCATACATGTATAATATATTATGTAGCACTACCCACCGCTACTACTATATGTAATAATAATACCCGAGGAGAAAGAACTACAAGCGGAAATTGTACAGGCACATCATCATTGACAACTCCTTACATTATACAGAAGACTGGTTGCGGGAGAGGAAGTGCGGCTGAATGAGGGGCAGAAAGTTACATACCCAAAGTCACGGTAAAACAGGAAGAAAGAAAGCTGAAAATGAGTGTAAGAATGATACAGCGGTCAACCTTAGCCCTGTTTTATCAAAAGAATTGTGAAGAATAACAGACGTGTGTGGTAGTGTGTATGTGCGTTGAACTAACCGAACAAAAAAGGAAACGTCTACCTTTTGTACCACCACCACCATCCTTTCCTTCACCTGTAATCTTTTAATAGCTGTAAAACTTTGGCTGATGATATTGTTGGGGTAGTAGTGAAAGTGGTGAACACAGCAGCACAAGACAAGTTTCTCTCGAGTTATTATCACTCCCCACTTTTTATGTGATTCCTCCTAAACAGGAAGACTCTGACTGTGTGTGTATGTGTGAAAAGTTTATGAACTTGTATTATACATTCTTTGACATACCTGTGCTGTATAGTAGTTATTGTCACAATCCTGGTTGAGTAGCAGTAAAAACTATCATTACCTTTTTCCTTTATGATGAGTATCATCATCATCAGCAGTTGAAGAAGCAACACAACATCACCAGCTTCTCTTTTCCTCCACACTTTTTATAAAAACTTTTAGCAAAGCCTCAAGGAAACGTATGAATTAAATTGAAAGGAACCCTGTGGGAATCCTTTCGCTTGCCAGTTTAATCAATCTAATGGATCCCCATTTGTTTACCTTAGTCCGTTCATCTTTGTCTACTGCATCATCAAAAGTGGAAAAGAAGGAACATGATCATCATCATACTAAATATCGAATGTGTGTGTGTGTGCTCGGGCTTTAGTAAACAGTTATAAAAAACTTATGTGGTGATATTATTGGTGGTGGTTGGTCGGTTGTGTCGATGTGGTTATTTGGAGCCAATCTAAGTTAAGATAGGCATATAACAGTAATGTGTAACTGACTCCTGGTGGACGCGTGTGTGTGGGTGTAGTATGCTCAAAATGTGAATGAATATTAGTCTCTCACAATGTCACAAATCACGTTCACTGCTACGTGCGTATTATTGCTCAACCGATAAAACACTATAAAAAAGAATTAATGGTAAACAGAACAACACGCTAAAAAAAGGAGAATATTTTGACCTTTTCCTGTTGGGTTTTGTTAATCCAAAGTACAAAAAGCGGAATCACGTAGCAAATTAACGGAAAAGTTTGTTGTGTGTGTGTGTGTGTGAAAGTACATACATTTTGTCATTTACGTGGTACACGTAAGGGGATACTTTGGCAAACAAAAGAACCAAAAAGCAATTGTTGTTGTGTGTGTAGATGACACATCAGGATATAATGCTAATAAACTGCAGCACACTTACTTACACTAATTGTATTGCTCAACAAGTTGCTACAAAATAAAAAACTGGATACAAATACCAACATAAGTATTACGCAATGAAATAAGATTCATCACGACGACCGATGATATTGTTAGAGGGATACAGACAATCCAAGGTTCCGAAAGATGAATCGGCTTTGTGGTATACTAATTAAATTGAAGTTGTAGCAGCCACCTGCATACACTTACGTACCTTACGTGTTGCTGATCTTGATCTACTTACTCTGCGTGACATAAAGGATCATCGTCAACAGAGGATTATATGATTTATATCCAGTGAATATATATGGTAAGTTTGTCTTTGTCTATCAATTATTGTTTCTTCTTTAATGACTCAAAGTAATCCAGTTGGTCATAAAAATGGAGGCTAATAAATCCTTCATTTAATTACACACTTATTTTGTATGGTACATTGGTTTTTATATACAACATCATCGCCCTCTTCCATACACATACCGTCGGATGCCATGTTGATTGAAAGGTGTATAGGGAGTTACATGCGTAGTAAAAAGAGAAATGGCTAGGGAAATTTGTCCCTTCTTATTTTGCACAGAATAACAATGAATAAAAAACTAAATACCATTATGTGTTTTTACTAAGGAGCTAAAGAAACTGATGCTCTTCTACAATGTATTTTTTTTTGAAGATTTGTTGAAAAGACATTTGCTATAATTGGTCGAATGAACATTAAGTAGGTATACTTTATTTTGCGGAGAATTAGATTCGACCACAAAACTACCTTTACCGTTAATTCGCATACACAGGTCTTTTGTATGCTCAAAAATCCCCATCAATCGAAAATGGGTATTTGGAGACAGGCAGCTACACACACATACATACATTACCTCCTTTTATAAGAAGAAACTTGCCATAAAATTTCTCCGACTGAGGTTTCGTGATGAAAGCCATTCGTTGTTTTTGTAAAGCAGTAACAGAAGAGGAGAAAGCATGCAAAATTCATTTATTTTACTGTCGAAGAAATTCCAATCCCGCTGACAGTATATGTGTCTATGTGTATATGAGTGGGTTGAGCAACTTTTACTTTTGATCCAAGAATCCAGCTAATATTACATATTGCGTGCTGTAGTATATAATGTAGTGGTGGTTTGCATAGCATGTGTGTGTGTGAGTTAAGTACAAACGAAACAATTCCCATTTGGGAATGAAGAATCAGCCAACAGAGAGTCAAGCCGAGTGTGAGTACGTGATATGATAATGATGAGTGATTTTAATTAAGCTGAGTTTGCACGCACGCATCCTCATCGCCACGCCACTACTAAGTATAAATAGTGTAGTCTCTCACTCAGTCTCGCTGCTTCACTCTTTTTCCTTCCATCAGGGTAACATCATCGTCAGCATCCATGTCCGAGTTGGCAAACAGACGTAGGAAGTAAGAACGGCTGACGGCTGCAGCGTCATAATTTATTTCCACCAACAGACGCTTTTTTATGTTAGCATGGGACTTTGAAGTATGCACAACAGACACTGAGCTTTGAGTGTAATATAATCATCCTCATATTAAATTACAAACAGTTACAGAGTTACAATCAGGCTACATGGTATAAACTCAAGATAATTATAATAATTAATTATCTACAGTTGATATAAAAAAGTCGGGTTTAAAAATAATTTGGAAAAATCAATAGACAACAAACAGACAAAACTTTCACTCGCAATTTCAATACCCATTTTACAGGTATTGCTACTAATCTTGATATCCCTTTCAGGCATGAACAACAAAGATATTAAATCAGGTTTCATTACACGCTTTAAAAATATTTCATTTGTATAAAACTCAATGAAAACTTTTGAATGTGAGAATATAATATATAACCATGCCGTGTGAAGTGAAAATGGAATGAAAATTATTAAGAAGCTCATGTCAACGAGAACATTGAAGCAAATGAATTTTCAATTCCAAAAACTTCAGAAACTTCACTTTCAGTTGAAAAGGGAAAATATAATAATAATAATAATATCTCTCCCAATGATGAACAAGTTAAAATGAAACTAGAAGTAAGAGAGTTGGATAATTGTAAGGTATAATAACATTCCATATCTGACATCCAAAACTTCCAGAATTCCTTTCAGGGGGTTGAAAGAGAAAAAGCATTAAGGTCATTCGCATGAATGTCAACATTAATGATAATAATATAGTAGCAGTAATACCTGTACCACTACTACTAACAGAACAAACAGCATTAGACATTACATTACATACAGCATATAATATAAATGTTATACGGGGAACAGTGTTAAATGAAAAGTCTCTTTATTTCTCAACCTGTAGAACTTTGTTTAATAATCAAGCAATCAAAAAGTACTAGCAAATGTTTATTAAACACGACGTAAAGTAATATAGATATGCACGTAGACATATAATGCAAAACAGTACTAGAAACGCACATTTTCATACATATTCTCTGTAAAATTGTAAGCAAGGATATAAGCTCAAGTCTGAGCAGAGAGAGTTAAGTAATGAATTTTTTTCAGAGACGATCATCAGTAAAAAAAGGTTCTACTCTCTCTTTCACTTTCCTTCAACTTGTATCCTAAGCCGACGAGGAAAAAGTGGAAAGTTTTTTTTCCTTTTTCTTTCAAAATCCTCTTTTGCTGGCTGTTGTGTGAATTATATTATTATAATAATAAGTAATAAGTATAGGTGAAGACGTGCACATTTACTTATGTAAAACGAAAGTAAAGTACGTACCTACTTATATATTTTTGTTTTTCTAAACTTTTCTACTCCTCCTGTGTCGCTTTCAGAGTGGATATTACTCTGCAGGTGGAATGATGAAGGAACGTCATTATGAATTTACCAACTGTTCATCATCCCTTTTCCTTGTCGTCGCGTTCTTTACCTTTTGCCGTAACATAAATACATATATAATATATGCTATATCTAATGCTGTTCCTGAAAGATTAAGTGCAAAAAGTGAAAGAGTGAAAACGATGTAGACAACAAGTAGACTCACATTATACGTCAGCAGAGCCAACACGCCATCACAAACGCTAGAAAAGAGAGAGAGATGAAAAGCTTATGAAGATGATGGTGTGATGATGATGTTATGTTGTTGTTGCAAAAGTTATGATGAGAAAATGGTGGTGATGTGGTGTTTGTTGCTTTCCCTGTGTACACGCTCACTCGTTCTTCTTCTTCTTAAGCTTAAAACTCCAACAACAGCCAACCAAACCAAGTCGTCATTATAAAGCGCAATAATAAAACGCGCCACCAAGAAAAAATGTATAAGTAAGTAGGAAAGGTGAGAGAAGAGAGAGTTGTGAAAATGGGTATGAAAATGAAGTGTGTACACATAATTTTAGAAAAAAGGATAAGACGGAAGAGAGCCAAGCAAAGGAGAAAGGTAGCACATAGCCTATGTAACATAGGTATATAAAGGTACTTTATATAAGCACGTGCATAGTAGTAGTAATAATAATAGTAACTAACTGCCCTTGGTTTTCTCCGCGTTCAAGTCCTCCTAAGCATAAAATATTTCATTTCATGCATATTATCACGAGCTGTTTCGCTCACACAACACACAAAAGTCTTTGGAAATGGCTACAGAAGAAAAAGTCTCTCCTTCTCGCTAGTGAAGATGTTGGCGTGTAATAATAGAAATGTAGTGTATTGTTATATTATACTTTTTTTTGGAAAGATAGTTATCTATTCTCCTTGTATTATTCCACCCACTACTACGGACGATGGAGATGACGATGATGAGTACATAATATAGGCACACACGTGTATATCTACATGACTTTGTTCCGGTGTATTTTTTAAGATAACAATAAGCAATTCCGTGTAATGTAACGACGTACTCATATTATAGTCAGTCCACGCACACATACCTAATATTATGCATGATACACGTACGATACGATGATAATATAATGTGTATTATTATAAGATGAGAGATAGTTTAACTTTAATTTCATGCTCTGTGGTTGCATATGTTTTACTCGTGGACCGGTGGAGATAATATAGAGAGGCTTTAACCAACCAAACCAAACCACCACAACTACCACCAAAAACTCCTTCCGAATTATTATGATGATGCTCGTTTATGATCCCACCAAAATATTATCGTCTTTTCAACTATGTATGATGATAAGTATGTGGGAAATGAAAGGAGAAAGAAAAAGAGATGAGGATAATAATAAAAAAGTACCGGTGTGGGTTGCGTATCTACTTCTTGCAAGTTTCATATTATCGCAAAAAAACTACATTATATTGTAATTTCAGAGTGTACAGCACTGATTTTTTTTCTTTAGTAAAAAATTCATAATATCAATGTGAAAGGAAGAGTCGATCAAATAAAAGAAGCATATTATGACATGGCATATAATATGGAAATATTTTTAAAGCAAGAATTTTTTTATTGTTTTTAACCTTAACATTGATTTTATAATGCACTTTCACTCAAATTTTGACTTTCAAACAAGCCATCATCTTTCATTTCTTTGAAAACTATTGAAAACTTTGTAACAAGTTTAGAGTGCACGTTATGCAAAGACAATGAAAAATCAAGATACAAAACATGCTGTAATAATTTTATGCAGTGATTTAATATTTAAGCAAAAACTTGCATATTTATTATTCTTTCCAACTTTTTTCTTTTGTTTAGTTTAGTCTGCATTTTTGATTATAAGACAGCTTTAGGAGGATACAAGGATTGTGTGAGTGTGTATGGATGTACAAAGTATCAAAAATGCGTTTATGCGTAACTGAACTGCATCTTCAATAAATCATTTCTCACGAAATTAAAATAAAAGTTTCATAGTTGTGGTGTCCTACGTCCTTCCTCCTTTTTTTAGATTCGCTATAAAAGAAGTGGCTGCGATTTTTTCTATTTATGTCGTATTTCACAGTATGCATGCAGCGTAAAGTATAAGCCATGTGACTCTCGCATACGTCGCCAACTCAATAACTTCATGTTATATATATTTTTTTCTCAGCGAGTCTAGCCTAATGTCTAGTCCAAGGTTTCCGCCGTAGCGGGCTGAATTCCTCTCTCCTCAACAACTTTGGTATCCACTTGTGTGCGTAAAGAACAAAAAAAATCATGCAAAATACTTATCCCATCCCTATTCCCTGTTGGGAAAAAAGACACATACACGCTTATGCACATTTGTATATATGATCGCTGTAGTACCGTATAAATCCTTCAGTGCTGCTTTTGTGCTCTTCTTAATACAGGCTTCCTTCCTACTTATAGCAAAGGATGAGGGAGAGATCTAGTCAAAACAAAAACAGAAAAC
>JAITYZ010002821.1:0-49251 GCA_027744595.1 Paronellides praefectus
TATTTATGTATACTGATTACTCAATCCGTTAGATTGTTCATAAAACCACACGTAAAACGCAATTTATCCTTTCGGCAAACAATTAGTTTAAACATCTTCACTTTCCGAATCCAAAATTTGGTTAATGGACGAGCTTGTTCTGTTGTAGGAAGGATGATGATTATTGTGAAGATGGCCATTTTTGTAGACTTTCTCAGGTGTCTGGGGTGATTCAGTTGTGTCCACCATTTGATACATTGTTGTGGAACCTGGTAGATTTTGAACTCGCAGCCAAATCAGTACACCCATTCCAAACATTGTGGCAAACGCAGCAGCAATATGCCATGCAAATATTAATGTGACAATCATCATCTACAAAAAAATAAAGACATTTTTGTATATTAAAAGAACAAAAAAAACAAAACCAAAACAAAAAGGCTTTTGAAATGTTTATAAATACTTCACCTGAGTGTGATCAGTTTGGTCCCATTTTTCCCCTATGGGTGGATATAGAATGAATCCAACTTGATAAAACCAAGTACCTTGCAGGAACGTAAAGAATGTGCGGTGCAGAGCTGGTAGCACATTTGTTGGCTGCATCATTTCCGCAATGGTGGAAAGCACGCAACCACCAATTGTATAGACAAGAAACATGTGTACCTAAAAATTAATTGAAAAAGCGCATTTAGAGATTCGTTACTACACGTTTCCAAGAAACATTCATTAAGCATTTCCGCATTTTTATTTTTTTGGCAAACAAAAAATTCTCCTGATAATAAGAGAGACAATAAAAGTTGTCACATGGATTAACACGTTAATTCTCATAAATCGTAAATACATCGGATCAGATTTTATCATCACTTTTCATCACCACTCTGCTATAAAATGAACATGTTTTGTTTGTGTTTTATGGAATACAATGCAACGTACACCAAAAATTCCTATTTGCTTTGCATGCAATAAAATACACAGGAAAAACTCACCAAGAATGCCAAGACACGCCGAAAATATTTTTAATGTGGCCTCTACTGGGGCGTTGCGACTACAAGGGCACGGGAATATAGCCGTGTTCCGGTACTCCTTTGGCCGGAATCGCTTGGAGTAGAAATACCTGAAAATGCATACGTACATCAGTTTTAAAATAGCACTATTAAAAGCTAATACATTTAATCATGTTTAGTTCTTCTCTATTAACTTTTACGTGTTCATCAATTTTCTAAACTTGTTTCATGTTTTCATCGTTGCATTTAACTAACACTTGCATATCTGCATGAACAGCTTCATAATATATCGCTTCAACTGAATAATTAAATTGTACATACTACCAGATATTATCATTGTCATCATGATCTACGAATTTACCCAAACAGTATATTACTGTGCGTATTTTTTAAGTTCATCCCTTTAGATTTTCATACTGATAATCCCAAATTATTAAATTATCATACTGAAAGGAACAACAAAAACTTAATACTTGTTTTTACGTACTTATGTACGTAATGCATGCATACCATATTATTCTTCTTCTGAAAACAATACTCAATTAAAGTTGTATAAGAAACTCAAGATCCCTTTTCATGATTGCAAAATAGTTTGGCACATCAAATGTATCAAATAAAAGAGTTTAGTCGGGTTAGTTTTAAATGAAGAATACTGAAGCAGTTACGTAATTTGATAAATTATCAAACATGATGATGGTACCTTATCAACTTAAGTTAGCCTTGAGCATGCACTCTTTGAAAAAAAGTAGACGATTCGATGATGATCCAAACTGATTTCTTCCGTCGTCTTTAGTCATTTCCCTAACATTGTAATTAGCATTTTTTGATTTTAAGGTTCAATTTCATACTATATAAACTTGTTGATTATGTTTCTTAATAATCAAATTCCTGGTCTCATATAATAATTATTTCATTTTCCTAATAGACTTTCTAATAAGAAATTTCTTTCATGCATGTTAAAAACCAAAAATTTGGATTGAATATTGGGAAGTTTTTTTGGGAAGCTTTATAAGATTTATATTGTTTGCAGATGCATATTCTTATTTGTACTGAATGATGAGATGATGATGATGATGACAATACGGAAAATGGGATGGAAAACATGAACAAATAAAATTTTGCCTTCTGCGTTATAGTATGTCCTTGCATGCGTGAAACATTCCAGAAACGCTGCATACACACATTATCCAAAAGAGCTACATTATTTTATGCCAGTGGATTTTCTACATTGAAACAGGATGCGTGTCTATATTAAGATATAATGCACATAAAAGTACATGCTATGTGTATGATAAATATATGAACTTATTTTACTTGCACTATTTATTTTTCCATTATTGTCACGAATCATGAATATCAATGATCGTGTCAGGCACATTTTATCATCATCATCACTGCATCAGACATTTGTTTTATAGCATAGTATAATAATAATAATAATAATAAAAAAATCTATTTTGGGTGGTGCTCCGTGGTATAGCTATCAAAATATGTCAGATGCAAACATCCAGCAGTTCAGCTCCTACTTTGCATCTAACAATGGAAATGACTGAAAGAGGACCAAAAGTAAAGTGGTCATATTATGTATCCTCTTTGTCTCTGGTGGGGGTGTAGTACAAACAATTTCGGTGGACAAAAAGTTTGTAACACCGGAAGCGTAAGGAAGATTTAAAAAATACGCATAACATGCATAAAATTAATGAAGATCAAAGAGAGATACCGAGACTTTTTAGAGAAAACAATAAAAGGTTAGGTATTATACGGAAATTGAAATGATATTTGTGATTGACGTCAAAGATGAAAAGAGATATTATAATACTTTCGCTCTTTCAGCTATCAAGAAGATTTTCAAAGAAACTGATATAGGTATATATTTTTTTACATAAAATTGAAAAACCAGGCAAAAGCATATTATTTGTACTATAATCTTTTACTATTGAGCATCATTATTTTTGTGACGTACTTTGAAAAGACAGGTAACAGAATGAACAAAAAAAAGTATAATGGATGAAATGTCATCCGTGCGAGTTGAAGCAAACCAAAAAATGAATACCGTATTTCCGCAACAAACAGCACCTGCGGAATTTTAAAACTCGCAGTAAAAAGGGACTGCGGTTTGTCGAGAGCTGCGGTTTGTCAAGGGCTGCGGAAAATCAATTCTCAACAGATTTGAATCATCATTGATCAGATTCATTGGCTAACTGGACTTACTGCACAATAAATTTTTCTACTTAGCTATAAATAAAATAGGTATGAATGTACTTAGTTAGTTACAAACCCGATTTTTCTTTATTTGCCCTCCAATCTCGAATACGCTTTTTGTCTACATTTAAGTAGCGTGCAGCACCATTGCTACTGGTTTTTTCTGCTCTCGTAATTGCTTGTAGTTTAAAACTGGTAGGATACGATCTTTTTTCATTTTTAAATATATAGGATGCTTATCTTTCTCTATCGAAAAATAATTACCAGATTATTGTACTAATTAGCAAATTATAGGTTAAACCGAACTGTTAAACTAAGCTAAGTTGTGCTCAAGTGTCTTTGTAGTGTTGTTGGTTTAATTTTGAGGGACTGCGGTTTGTCGAGGGCTGCGGAATTTAAAAAAAATCGCGGTGAAAAGGGACTGCGGTTTGTTGAGAGTTGCGGCTTGTCGAGAGATGCGATTTGTCGCGGAAATACGGTACATATAGTTTGTTTGTTGAAAGGATGGATAACTGAGATATTTGATGTGTAAAGATTTGTAGATACTTTTTGAATAACAAGTTGTCTAAACGTACGTATGCATACCTATTCATATATATTTTTTGTCATCATGATCAAAATTATCACAACGGGCAACAACGAAAAAGATTTGTTAGGCTGCTGGTTGTAGTGATAGTTGGGTTTGGTGTTATTGCTCCTTCACATTTTTATTAGCATATTGTGCATCGCGAGATGGTGGAGGTGAACGCTTTATGGTAAAACTCCATAGTATCGACTGCGAAAAAATGTAATGAATTCGAGCGTGTAAATCGACCATAATTGTATTTCCCGGTGATTATAATTACGACGGGCAATGACAATGATTTAATTTCAGGTAATTACCTGATCTTCACATTTAAATTCATGTAATACTAGTTAAGTTATATAAATATAATTTCAAACAAAATTAATTCATTATTCCTTCTTGAATTTACCAATTCATATATTGTTTTTCTTGTTCATCCGGAAAAACTGCGTCTCAATGCTCGCGTATGCAGCTATAGTTTTCATGGCGCATCACGCAGACTTGCTAACAAATTATATTGATGCTGCTGATCCATAACAAAAGGCGGAATTCACCAGGGAATTGATTATATAGACAGAGAGACTAGAGATTGTTGAAGAAATAAATAAGTGCATGCTGTACAGGGACAAACATGGGCAAAGTATAAAAATTACATAATGATGATCACATGACTGCAAAAATGTAGGTATACCTACATAACATCCTAATCCGGTACTGTCACGTGTACCTTCGAATCAACTGTATTATATTGGAGTGGATGCACACATAACAAAAGCATTGAGCTTTCACTTGTTCACCACAGATGGTTTGGTTTTTAGCAAGAAAGAAGGCTAAATGAAAGTGAACAAGTGATAAGCTGCAGTGCACATTTTAGGCAACAATATGGTAGGAAATTACTGGAACAGGAAACAGCCAGTAAAAATACGAACATTATTATTATTATGGGTCCGTGATGATGATGATGATGATACGGTGCACATACTGTATATATTATGTTTGTTTTTTTGTCAGTTTGAAAGCCATGTAGAAAATACGGATGTAGGTAAATCCATCCACACACAACAAATTCAAGTTGGTAAAAAAGACTACTGGTCCGATACAGACTGTGGATGTTTTTACTCAAGAGAAATATATTTGCTATACTTCAGTTGTTAATGGCCAGTTTTTATGAGGTTCCGCCAGTCATAAAAAAATTGCCTTAAATTTTTTCTCTCTTATATAATAGCATAATGCATAAAGTCCTATCTCCCTCTATTTCTTATTATTACAATAGACTGGTACCATACAATGTATATTGTTACCGCTGCATATGACGATGATGATTGTAATAAATTCATATTGTTATGCAAATCCACTCTTACCACTTCAACTCATAAGCATAAGAACCCAACCCGTTCCATCTCTCTATTCGTCCATGTATCTCGGCCTGTATACGTCCTTAAGTGAAGATGATAATGAATACTATGAAACTTTCACTTTTCCCCCTCACTTCAAACAATATGTCGGAATAAAACAGATTCGAATATTAAACCAGGTAAGTATATAGCAGGTATGCAATCAATTCTCCCCTCTCAAATATCTAAATAATGTGTGTTAGAGTTGTGTGTGTGTGAGTGTGCATTAATGATGTATTTGACTTTATTACTTAATCCTTTTCATTTCATAAAAATAATAAATAATAATAAAAATATGAGAAGGAGAAAATTGGAAAGGGGCGCGCACACACACAAAAGCAAAGAAACTGGAACAAGTATATAAAATATATACATATATGCTTTCGGGTAACTGCTACTACTACACTGCTTTTATTTTATGACCCTTTATACTATCTTCGCATATTGACGAAAATAGAATATTATGCGTACACTTAACAAAATAGAGTTTTCCTTTATACTGTCAGAATTAATTTACCAATTTATTGGTGGTGACGCCCTTTCTTGTCCGTAACAAGCTAGCTCACAGTCAGATACATATATTATATAAATAAGTAGATAGGCTGGATACGCCTATAAAATATAGCACTCGAGGATAATAGATATATTGTTAATATAAATGTATGTATGTATGTATAAATGTATAATGCTCTCTAGTGAAGAAGAATTCTCTGGAAATGGATAAAAAGCAAAGCTTTCAATACGAATACCTACAATATTTTATTATTGAGTTGAAGCTTGAAATGGAAGCTTTTCATGTTTCATCACCGTTCCTTTTTCACAAGATGTTTTCATCTTGTGCATGTATGCGTGTGTGTGTGTTTGTGCTTTTCATCTTACCTGTAGAGAATATTATATAGCCACCATAGGGAAAAGACAAAGAAGAAGGTTCCCGGAACAACATGTCCTACGAAACTTCCCATTTTCCAAACAGCTGCCTTCCTGGCTTGTTCTTCCTTTCACCACCACAGCTTTCTCCTTAGCTTTTGGCCAACCAGCTGAACGTCAGCCTGTTACAAACAAAAAACCCAATATACTTAATAATATTTTTTTGAACAGAATGAAATAAAATGAAAGATGAACATCACTTTCATAAAAAATGGCAAATTCTTTTTGTTTCCAAAAATTGTGTTCATTATTTTGTGTGATAAAAGATTTGAAAAGTGTGTCATGTATGTAGATCTCTTGGTAGTGCACCAGATTTTTGCTTTATAGATTTTTTAGTACTCAAATTTAAAATGATTTGATCAAATTGTTTTTATGATGCAAAATATATTTACATTGACAGAGGTACTTTGATCTTGACAACGAAAATAGAAATAAATAAATAGAAAGTCGACAAAAGAGGAAATGTGCCTACACGCCACATGAATTCGCATGTTCATGGTCATTGAGCTACACGAGCAAAAATGAGTGCAAACACTTAGGTGATAAATCAATGGCAATGAATTATCAACTCTACAAATCACACGGTAATATACCTAAGTATGAACGTGACAATAATAATTGCATATTATTAACTCAGGAATACATTTGATCTTAAAACAAAAGAGCAAAGTATTTATCAAACCTACGTAGGTATGTATTTATGTACTACGTGTTTCATTTTACCCCAAACTTCGTTGATTGCTTGAATGGAATTGACGTTTTTAACCGCATGTAATGTTCTTTCTAATTAGATACATTAATTTACTCCATATATTTTCACACATTAAGTTAAGTTAGCTGAGCTCGTAAAGTATTTTCTACTAGAGCAAATAACTCATCTTGACCCAATTTCACAAATTTAAAACAGAAATATTTCTTGAATGATACATATTTCTGGGAAAAGCAAGTTTCATCTTTAAAGCTAAAAGCTACAAATTTATAACTAAATGTTAATTAAATAAAAAATAATCCCTCATGTAAAGCAATGATGATTTAAAAAAATAATCATCTCGTGTAATTAAACATAACTTTCAAAATCAATAGTACATATATAGCCTTTTAATGTAATTCTAGGCTTTATGAGCCGATGCAAAGCACTATAATTTGTTGACACCACTAAACCACAAATTTGCTTCAAAAGCAGTTTTTTGATAGAAGAAAATGACTTTGGTAGCTGTCAGTAATATTACAGTATCACATATAATTCTAATGTTTTCAAAAAATTGTTTGAAATGCTAGGGTGGTGTATATCAATCCATGTGAGTTGTCGTTTTTCCTTTCTATCCTTGAACGAAATTTAAATAGTTTCCTTGTTTACTTTTAAAATTTTGCGTCAAATATCCAATCCAGGTGAAGTGATGACAACCAAATAAATGAAGTAGTAGTTGCTTTTCATACAATAACTTATAAAACGATGTTTTTTTCACTTACTCAACCCTCGATGAAAATCACTTGAACAAATGTTTCCAAACGTGGTCACTGCAAATATTTCTGAGTTGATACAACTATTGTATCAACTCAAAAATATTATGCAATGCCTTTGTCAAAGACGTGATGTGAGAAAGCACCGTAAAAAATTTGGAGTTGGTAGCGGGAATCAAACAACTAAAATAGGTAATAATTACCGACAGTGTTCACCTGCCGTATTAAATTGCTATACACTCTTGTTCTCCTCTCGATTATTTCTCACAATTTCTTTTAAACGCCATAGCACCACATACCATACAACTGGAGCAACTCGGCACACCTGCTCGTCAGCGAATGTCGTTTTGTCGTGTGAGTGTGACACACATTTCCATTTTTTTCAAAAAAGCAAATCAGTATTGAACCGATGAGTTATGATATGATTTTCTGCTGATTTGCATGAGAATAAAAAACGTGCTGCAGGTGAGTAATGAGTGAGTATTTGTATAACGACCTCTTTTACTGGATGAGAATCAAACGGCGATTTGTTTCATGTATTTTGTTGTTGTAATGTGAACAGCAGCAGAATGGAAGGAAGAAATTATACCATCAGACGATATATTTAGTACAAGTTGTATACTTATGTGTAGGTGTGTAAACACGTGAATATTGACAATATACATATATGGTTATTATTGTTGCATACATTTCTATATTAATATTTTGTTATGCAAAAACATAAAATCAGACTGTATGCCTACCAACAACCAAGGCAGTAGGATCAAGTGACTGAGTTAATAAGCAGTTTTTTTATCAACGTCATCGTCATCATCACCGAGAATCATTTATGTTTTAAAAAGCATTCTTTTCCAGCCGCCATGCGTCACGGAGAAGCAAATCATGTAGCTAAAATAAATAGAGAGTTGCATATTATAGGTACGTGTTCGCATTTCAAACTCGGATTGGTTTTTTAATGAGTACAAAAGCATATTACATACCTATGTACTTAATGTACTGTACATTGTACATATCTAGCTTACAATAATATATGGTTCTTTCCACGGAATAACTCGCAAACGTATATAATACAACAGTTATGTATTATTATCAGGATTATTGTTTATATTATTTAGTTTGCATTTCAATAATAATATTGCAAATGTCATCCCCTCCATTATCACCACCACCGCCGCCAAGTCAACCAGCAGCATTGCAAAGCATATACTTTAGCTAAGAAAACAAATAAAAAATGAATGACAAAAAGGAAAAGCTTGAAGAATGGACGAAAATGATGTGAAGTGTTGGAGGGGTAAAATGACAATCCTTTATTTACACTACCTTATCTTTTATGCCATCATCACCGTTGTCATAATAAATGCCATAAGCACAACGCCATCCTCCTCGCGGTCGTCATCATAATACATATATAATCATAAACGCATGTCGAGCTCTTGCTACAGTTGTGCATTGCATATGCATTCATATTTTATGTAAACTTTCTTTTATGGAGAATGCAAAAGGGGGAAGCTCGACAAAATGGTATAAATTAGAAAATCAATATGAGTTAGGAGTTAGATAATAACAAATGTGTACATTTCTATCCTTTCCGTGGTGGTGGTAACAAAATTTGTTTATTTGTTCAATTAGATAATATTATTGAAACTGGCATTTTTCAGACATGAAATCATTTCTTATCGTTGACTCTTTGACAATCTATTGTTTGTTGATGATAAGATATGATTGTAATCATGTTAGGAAATTCCTGGAGTTTATAAGATTAGTCAGAATGATAATTACTTTTAGTATTTAAATTACCGAAAAAAAATGCTTGCTGAAGGTGGTGGAGTGGGTCATGTTTTGTTTTCATTGTGTGAGTATTATTATTATGGAGGATATGAAATGGGAATTGCTGGCAACATTTTTGCAACGTAGCTAATTTCTTGTACAATAACAAATAAGTTGTGCTTATTATTACACGTGGAGAGTGATGATCAAATGACTCATCATACTCATGTTTCCAACAAAATCTATTAAAATGACTCTCAATCGTGAAATTGTTTGTAGATACACAAACGACCACTTCAAGTTTGTGGCCGTGACTATTAAACTTATGCTGATTGTTTGTTTATTAAGGTCAACGAAATATAAGATCTTTATCAGATTGATGTCAATGTCTGTTCCGTCCGTCCATCAATTCGCTGCTGCTGGTACGATATCAGGAAATATGTATATATTTTTTAAATTCTGCTTACAATTAATCGATACGCTAGGACCTAAGCTCCTCAATTAGATCAGCGACAAACGACTACGGTTGGAGGACGAATAACCGTATGTATATATATATATATATAGGTAATCTCTTGGAAATTATCTACGTGTTATGTTATGACACTTGATTCTAAAGTAAGGATACTAGAAATATTAGTTTACTTGGTTCCTAAAACATTTCCCCGGGGGATATGCACAAATACCTGGACGCCATTATAGGCTTTGACGTTTTCTCTTTTTGTACAGCTAGTACATGAATTTTAAAAATCCCGTTTTATTTGTGAGTACATACTTCATAGACGCTCCTTACATACAACAACCAAAAGTCATATATTTGTTTAATTTCTTTTCTGCACATATCTCAAAAAGTTATAATCGTTTTATTAGACATACCCTTTGACATATTATATTTCATGTGATTTTTTCTACACGTAAATTGCGTCGAATAAATAAAATTTCGAGGACTCTGTCTGTAGTGAAAGAAACGCAATGATCGTACCCCAACGACAAAAACGCTCCTTTCCCCAATCAGTCAGATAAATAATATGGTGGTAAACGAAAACGAATTGAGTGTACCAAGTGGATTAATTGCCAAATTTGTTGTATTAATTTTTAACAGACGTGTACCAGACAACCCGTAAGCACTTGAAAATAATTTACCTAGTTGAAGATGCTCATCGTCATTCATCATCATATGTATGCCGTAGGCCCGACCTCCAGCACAGCATCTTTAAGAAGCATTTTGCCTCTTAAGAAACCTCTTCAGTTAATTCATTGATAAGGATGAGACGTCGACGATGATAAAGTGCTAACTTATTTTATTGCATGCTTTTTGCTTGTAAGATTTTCTGTCCATTTAGAAACGTAATATATACAAAGATGCATGCATACCTATTATACAGGAAATAAAGTTAACAAACAATTTTACTCTTTACTTTGTCACACCAGTGCTCCTCCTAGACCTGTGGGTGTACCTCTACATAGCCTTTTCAGTATTATTATGATCATCATCATTAATAATGATTCATTATTACTCTCAATAAATGGCTTGTAAGCCTGGCTCGGTCCTTCTTTGAACTCGACAACAAGCTAGCAAAAATAAGTCACTTAAACGCATCGGAATATTATGAAGATGATTATTTTGCTCATATTTGTATTCCACTGTTTCAATAAAGTCATCAACCGCTGCCGCCACACAGCTACTACTCTTTCTCGACATGAATACATAGGTATATATAGGCAGTAGGCATCGTGTCATAAATGACGATATGGTAAATGGGCTGAAACTGAAATATGACACAACATTTGACGTTTACATTATAATAAGAGCTACTACATACATAAATACATAAAATGTGACTGACTGCTTTTGCGAAAATCTTCAAAACAGAGTGCCTTCTTCTATTCCCTACAACAGCTCTGTCATTACAATAATCATAGATAGTTTGATAGACAAACAACTATACCAATGCAAAGCTTACAGCTCAAAGTCACTGTGCGTGTAATACACACACACCACCCGTCTATGACTTGTGTAGTGATATTACTCACCTCATATTTTCGAATTGAACTCAAAAGAAGAATTGAAAGTAAGGTCGGCGTATGAGCACAGTTTATAACGGTAATAAAATTACTTGGAGGGAAAAGAGACAGAGAGAAACAGAGACGAGCAGACAGATAAGTGTAAAAGGAAGGATAATAAACCATAACAATGATGCATGTTAGGACTCCATTGAGTAAAGTGTAATTGATGTATGTTGTGAAACGATCGGGTTGAAATATATAGCGTTGTTGTAGCCGTACTCATCATCATCAAAGCACAGGTGTATTGCCTTAATCGTTTGAAGCAATTTAGTTGCCTTATGCATTAAAGTGAGAACTTGGACGGACCACACAGACTGTTTTAACAAACTTATCAACGAATAGGTTGACTACAAGATACAATAATATTTGATGTAGTCCTTAGAAAAAAGGAACTTTGCGCAAATCAGCTTCATCAATAGAGTCCACTGCTCACCAAAATACTTTCAGCATTCCATATTTCGCAAATATATTTATCACTTGATAAATATAAACCAAAACTCAATTTTTACTATTATTAGTTACATGCACATGTTATTCCTTTCGCCCACATGGAACTACACTGTACATCCGTGTGGATAACCTGCAAGAATAATAGGTTTATCAAAAAGAAATGAAGTTGAAAATGGTGTGTAATACGACGGATTGAATTTTATGGTCTTGTGCTTTTTGTTGTGTGCACGTAACATGGGAGGCGGGATGCTATAACAAAATACGATACAAAAGCATACACAAACACAATGTGATGCATGTATTTTGTCAAACTTGATACTTGGTTTAAAAAAAGATACCATCCCGAGTTGCCACGATATTCTTGAGTTTTATTATTATTTTATATTATAATGCAAATATTTGAGCATGCTTGCGCAGAATACTATTTACTTTCACAAGTGGGGAAGCGTATATCTAAGAGAGTGGTGGAGATAATATCTAAGATATACAAATGCACCTACATAATATTTTATATATCCCAGTAAATAATTATTTTAGTAGTTGTGACGATGATGTTTAGAGTTTCAGACAATACAAAAAAGTATTCACTCAGCCATTGTTCTTCAGCTTTTTATTCATCAAGTAAACCTTACACACTCCACTTCCTCTTCCACTCCTCATACTTGTTAGTTGGGCCCTCTGTAAATCGCTTAAAAATGTCGAGTCAGCAACCGGTCGTAGGAAACACTTTACGAAAAATGGGTTAATTGAATTGCTTACTTCTATTGTTCATAATTTTAATATAGTAATATAAAAATAATAATAATAATAAGGAAATTTGATGGCTTCTATCTCGACCTTATATCATGATTATCACCTCCAGGTAACGCAATTAACTTAATTGCAAATTTAATTAGCATTTAATCGTTACTAGGAAAATTATGCCTCTCAGCTGCAAGCTGTATTCGTAGAATGTTTCATGGACAAATTGTGGTTGAAACAAACAAAAAGTATGGGAATGTCTATAGCGCTAAAAGATGGTGGGTATTGTATGTGTGTACCAAAGAGATAAATATAACATGCTTGGAAACATTTGGAAGTCTAGCATACTTCCTCCTAATCATATTATCTAGTTCAAATAGCAATCACGCTCAAAATAATGGAGAAAATTGTATTAAAAAATTGGAATCCATTTCTCATCTTTTAACACATAAGTATTTACTTGCTTTTGGTGATCTTTATCATCTTCTTGAGACTTTCTTCATGTTCGCAATGAGATGATAAGAAAAGTGGTCCTTGGGAATACGTAAAAGTAATGTAGTGCTTTGCTTATACAGCCAACCGCTTTCCCACTCAGTGCTCAATTATGATTCAGGATCATGATTCATGATCATGTCGATATTCCCTGGAGATTCCTTCCTTCGGAGTACTACATCTCATACCGTCTGCTATCTTGATGATGAGAAGAAGATGAGAGAAGTGCAAATAAATATACCTAAAGACTAGAAAAACAAGTAGTTGGCACAGATTGGCTCTTAGTGGGAGAAGAACGCAGATGAAAATAGGGAGGGGAAGGATAGCAGGAACGCGGGTTGTAAATCAAAAAAAGCTGAAAAATATAGTTTCACTACATTACCTACATATTACTATTATTATTATTATTGATTTTAGTTTCTTCAAAAAGTGACGACCAAGATATGAAACTAATATGGCTAACCTGGTGGAAAATGTAGTAAAAGCTAATCTCCTGGAGATATCTATTTATTTATGAAATAGAATTTACCTGGGATAACATGGTAAAATAAAAGGTTAAAAGGTGAATGTGCGATACAAGGTCTGAGCTCATTTTTTCAGTTTGACAATATTAACAAGAGTCTACGAGCGCAAGTTTGAACTGAAATAATAATAATAATAATAGTTAATAATTTCCAAGAAAATCATAATATTATGTACATGTTGACAGACAGATACATAGATTGAAACTAGCATATTATATCACAAAACCTTTTTGCGTTCCAATAAGCATATATATTTCTCCGTTGTTATTATAATAAGGAATCAAAAGGCTTCTGATTTACCAAGCAGAATGATGGTAGAACGATGAATCCTTTTTTTCTGAGAATGCATGATAACATGTGATAAGCCAACTTTAGTACTGATTCTTTTTTAGGGATGGATTCAAGATTTTATTACGTTTCATATGTGAATTGAAAAATAATATTATCTTTCAAGCAAGAAGATTTGGATTAAATAGCCATATGGTCATGCGAGCAACTACACTGCTCAATAAACTAATTAGCTATAATGGATTGTTTTTTTTTCTTTTGGACTCTCCCTTTTCCACTTTGACCTTTTTTGGTTGCTATATTTGGATTTTTTTCATAATACCTTTCATATTTTTTTGGTGCTAACTTAAAGTCCACCAATATAAAAAATCTATAGATTTCTTATTTTTTTGTAAATAGTGAACAAGCTCTTTTTTTATTACGCACACATAAAGTTATGGACCTTACTAGTCAAAGCATCAAAATATACTGCTTAAACAGAAGAGCTGATTACTACCATGTTTTTTTTACACTTTCACATAAACTAACATACTTGTGACTACTTCCGACTTTTATTTTGCTATTGCCTACTACTACTTACTTTTATTTTTGATCTACTCTGATGAGTTGAGGGAACCAAGTAGGGACTGAAAAATATTGAACATTTTTCTGATGACGACGTCAGTCCTTAAGCCGTTCTCCCTCCACCCTTTTCACTTTTCTTTTCTTTTTGCCACTCGTACGCTGGCCTGTGTGAATACTTGCTGACCTTCATAAATTAATTCATTCCATCATACACATTATTTCATTTTATAGCTTTTATCCACTTCATTTTTCTTTCACAACACAAAAATACTTAGTCACTCACCATCAGTCAGACAGTTAACTTTTTTCCCCGGTATGATAGACTTACTTAGTCGGTGACCTTGCTCGACAGAGGGAAAACTAACAACAGCGTATATACATATGTAGGTACCTATTTATAATAAATATATATAGGTATATATAGGTTGTGTATATGCACAATATCTACAAAAACCATTCATTTTATTTTTTGACCATTTTTAGTTAATTCCATCATGACATGCTTTTACTCCTTTTGTTATTTTTTTCTTCTGGTTCTCTTTATGCTTCATTTTGTCTGCATTACATTACAATGGCAGTTCTCGGTTCGGCTATTTAACGTTGGTCTACTAAAATAAAGGCTGTTCGAAGAAAGTTGACTTTCTCTGCTTTTTCTTCAAAAAAAAACTTACTACAAAAACAAAATCAAACTACTTTATTCGCAAATGCAATCTGCATTGCAATGCTGTCTGTTCTCGCCACTCGTATGCTTTACTTCCCTCTTTTTTTCTAACATTTTTTACACTCTCTTCGCGATAAAAAAATAAGTTGGTATGATATTCTTTTTTTGAAATAGACGAAGAGGAAGGAAAAGACAAAGTAGCAGTCTGTGTGTTTGTACTTAAGAGTAGCAGACGAAAAGTAGCACTGCATTTTCTACCCAAAAAAAGAAACAATTTCGAACAGAAAGCACAACCGAATCAGAGTCTCATTAACAGAAAGGGAGAGGGAATAACAATAAAAACCTTTTTACTTTTTGTTGTTGTTTCTATGCCTTGTCTCGTGAACTCCCACGGCTTCTATATATACTTATGTCTGATCGTTATTATTCGCTCATTTGCCATTTTCTCTCACTCAGTTAAAATTATTCGACTTAATGTGCACTGCACCAGCCCCACCACCACCACTATATCACTATGTCATTCAAAACCCATCCAGCCAATTCATTTTCCCTTAAAAGTGGCATAAACTGCAGCCAGGGAAAAATAGTTGATACATTAACAGTTGGCGGTAGTAACAGTAAAGGATGACAAGGATGACGATGATGATGACTCTATAATGATATTGTTTCCCTTTTTAGTGTTAATGCTCACCAGTTTTAGTTTAAGGGAAATAAAGTCAGGAAAGAATAAAAGGAATTGAGTTGGGATAAAATACGAGGTAAAAAAGTGGATAATACGCAGTAGTGAGTAAAAGAGGAGAGGATGACACCGGCACCACACAAGAAAAATCAGCGTCAGAAGAAGTACATTATCATACGTACGTATTGCAATTGCATGCTTTTTACAGTCGAGTCATCAAAAAAGGAACAAAAGTACATAAATAGGCAGGTACACACGCTATTCTATTAAGGAGTGTAACATTTTTTTTTAAAGAAAACAAGCATAGCATATAATTATTACAATTTTGCTAGTTCAATAAATGGTTATTGATGTATTTAAAACGAATACATTATGCAAATTTTCTTTACCATTAATTGTAGAATTCGCGTGCAAGTGATTGTCATCACCCCTTTTATGTCTCAAATTGGAATAACCCTTGCATGCCATATGAAGTAAAATATTTATATATGGCAACCTATTACAACTACAGGTAAAATACAGGTACACGATCTACTCCAGCTGGTAAATTATATTTGCTTTCCCATCAACAACATCACCGTTGTCGACGGAAATTACTTTTTAATGCGTGGCATATATCTACATGTGGGTAGGTAATACCTACTAGGTATACATCTTTATGATATTTGTTTGTCAATTTATATGTAAAAGATTTTCCCATTTCATGTAGCGTACCAAAAATTAGGCTGATTTGAGGACAAGTAGGGTAAAGTTCTATATTATTATTTTGTTTCTATTATTATTACTGTGTTCTGCTGATAAGACAGCCCAAATGCAAAATTAGAGATCTAATTGGAATAGGACACCCAGAACCATAACATTATCATACTTTACATTAATTGAATAAAGTGAAATGGAGCATAAGTTGTATATTACATACTGACATACATCAATGATAAAAAAATGCTCAATTTCGTCTCCTTCTTATGTGCACCTTATCTAGTTAAAACGAAATCATATGCTACCACTTCAAAGATGGACGGACAAGTTGATTGTGTAGAAGATCTGAAAATGACAATGTTCTGCCGGTAGTAAATAGGTAGGTAACCTTAAATGGGAGAAACGATATTATGATGCAGACACGTCTAAATGGGATATAGTAGTATAATAAGTAGTTATATATGTGTATATTTATATCTGTAGCTTGACGGTGAATCACCATTGATGATAAACATATCACTGATATGTATAAGAAAAATACGTACATGTTGATAGGATATGATATGATGATGACAAGATGAGTATGAGATGAGGCTCTCCGCTGTTTGTTGTTGAGCAGCAACTCAGAGTGTAGTGCCGACGGGCAAGAAAAAAAGGCACACGAAAGCAAACACAAAAACACGCTCACACATTGAGATTCCACATCACAACAAAGAACAAGATTGTGATTGCTTTGTTGTGTGTTGAGTGGAGTGAAAAGTGGATGTATGACAGGTAAAAGGAGTATGTGTGGCATTCGTATAAATAAAGGTATACAATCTGTACTTTTATGTAAAGGAAGAAGAGAAATAACGACAATAATGTGATGTGTGTGTGTGTAATACACACTGTGTATGATGCTCCCGCCAACTATCTCCAGCTTGGATATGACTACCCTATTTTTGATGTCGGAGAATACAAGGAAATGAAAAGCAAGCAAACGATTTTTGCTGTCGTCGTCGAAGATGGAGCAAAAGTATATCAGCAGCAGTAGTAGTGTAACAGAGGTAAGAGCATGTAACCTGAGTCAGGTTACCTGACCCACCAGCAAACAAAACAGGTATTTTATACACTTTATTAATACCAGGGGAAAAAAGCTCACAAAAAGGGCATGTTGTTGATATTACCACTTTCATCATCATCCTCATCATCGTCGTCGTAACATCAAAAGGAAACCCATACAAGAGTGAAAGTAGCGCAAGTAGTTTAGCTTTGTTATGTAAACCAACGAGCCAAACCGCAGATGATGATGATGACAACGATGATGACTCTGATGGGAGGGAAGGATGCTATTTCCGTATTGTATCATGTGATGATATAATAATGTGATGAAAAAGAAAAAGACGACGGTGATTATCATCATCATCAACAACATCAGTATGTTAGTTATGACATACAAGCAAATATCCAGCCAATTCTTTCCACTTTTTCTTTACTTCCCAGTTTTATCCCCACTCACACTAGTCTCACATCATCATCGGATATCGTTGTAAAAGAAGAATACGCATTATATCTATTTACCTTTCAAAATGACATGATAACAAAACAATATCCTATATAGCAATGTTGGGTCACACCATGTAGTACCCTATTACATCGTCTGGTTTAGATAAACGATACACACTAAAAAACACTTTACACGAGTCATAGACGACTTTTCACAACTGGAGTGTACATAAAATTGTGGAAATTGCTGAAAATGTCCCACTTAAATTAAACACAGTCGTTTTAAATTAGTAGCTATATACAGTAGACCAATCGCACATGATGAGCCACAAACAATTCAACTCATTTGATTTGCTTTTATATATGTTCACTGTCACTTATTTAGCTAAAATAGTGGAATTGGCTCAGAGTGCCGCTTGTGTGGTAGTATACCACAGAGTGAAATTGTGCGTAGAGAAAAGCATATATATTATGTGACTCATATGACAGAGGATAATGAAAAAGCTGTAGACAAAGTGTATTGCCGTGGGGGCTATTTTCTAGCTGGAAATTGCTACAACAAAATGTAATGATTCCACACACTGCACTATTCATTTCTTCAAGGCTTTCCCAATAAAACAGATTTTTATTATTTTCTCCGAATCCTCTTTCGCCTTCCAACTTAGATCCTGCAATCATCCTCTTTACATTTTCATACGTTTTCCATTATGTCGCGCTTACAAACCAAGTGAATAAACTAGGCCCGTGGCTCATTTATATATAGGTATACTTGGTTGATTCTGTTTTCATTCCGCTCTCTTATTTGAGAGTTTGAGAGTGTGTGGCTGACCGGGCAATTTGACATAAGTGACTGAACCGATGATTACTATGTTGATACGGTGGTTAAAGGAGAGTAGAATACGCAACAACCAACTGTTTTACCATTACCAGTGACCTATTTTTCTCGTAAATTTTTTCCAACACTAAACTCAAAGTAGCAATAAAACTCCAGAAGTTGTTGCCAAATCAAATTCAACTTAATCTTACTACCTGCTAAATATTGTTACTTATTTGGTGACAACCAAACAGCAGATTTCTTTTTTATCGTTCAAATCATGCCAGATTTAGACACATCCAGTGACAATTCACTTTCTCTTCTGGTTGTCCACATCTAAACAAACAGATTTCCCCATGTTTGCACACTACACATGTAATAAAAATGTGTTGCTAATATTTGCTCATTTATTGCCATTTCACAGTGCCATTATTACTGCTAAAGGCAAATGCTGATAAGTTGACATTCACTTTTTCATAAACAGATTTTTTTCCTTCATGATAAATACTGACAATAAATGACAGACAGCAGTATACACGTACGAGGAAGAACTTTGTGGGCTGAATATATGGAAAACTTTTTAAACAATATAAAAAAGGAATAGATTTTTACTTGGAAAGAGGACATTTTGTAAGAAATGTTTTAGTTGTTCCAAGCTCTGAATCATCTATTGGGGCTCAACGTATTTTCCAATTTTGTGCAAATGTTCAATAAATAGTTTTGATGTCATTGACATTTCCTATACACATGCACACATATTAGCACATTTTTGCCAACAATATTAACTCGCATCATATCCTAATAACATTATGGCTCAAAAATCTATTATGCATCCCCATAATAAGGATGCATACCTACATTACTGCGAACAGATTGTTATTGTAAAATTATTATGAAAATAAACCGTTATTTTTTCTCCATGTCATTCTGTAGCTCCAACTTTCTCCTTCGTTTTCCACAACTCATCCTGCCTTGTTGGTGGAAACAAAATATATGCTGGCTTTTTTGTATGTAGTTTGCTTCCTCGCCAAATACTGTATATGGTTAATATCTATATATTGTTATGTCAGCTTTGTTGTCGTTACAGTGGTTTATTTGCTTGTTTTTTTATGACGATGCGATAGTGATGATTAATATATATTGGAGGACCATTATATATTATATGAGTGTAGTCACATAAGTAGACTCACTGGAATGGATTGGATTGAACAAGAAAATTATGAAAGTGGAGAAAAGGAATAACAAAAATTGTTTACATTTGCCATAATAATAATAATAATAACAATAACCTCCGTGCCT
Organism: Paronellides praefectus; assembly: GCA_027744595.1. Classification (NCBI taxonomy): domain Eukaryota; kingdom Metazoa; phylum Arthropoda; class Collembola; order Entomobryomorpha; family Paronellidae; genus Paronellides; species Paronellides praefectus. The sequence goes on from JAITYZ010002821.1 coordinate 20,060, forward strand.
CAAAAAACTACTTCTCAGAATATTATACAACGACAGACAAGCACAAAATTCTCCCTCTTCCTTCTCGTTTATTCCAAGTACTTCAACACAACAAATGTATACACAAAATACACATACCAATGGAATATCAACACCACCACCCCTGCCCACCACCTCGGTTGTCGCCACCAAGCAAAAATTGAGTGTTAGACTAAAAAAAAGAAGAATTGGAGCTCGTCAAAAATTTAAGAGCGTTCGATTAAATCCTGTCAATTTTACATGAAATCATTTCACTTCATTTCTCTTTCTCTCGGTTCTTTAGCTATTTTCCTCACTATTTCTCTCTCCTTTCCATTTGAAAATAAATAGCTCGCAACAACACACAACAAGAGAGAACATTATACAATCAACATAATATGTGTCTACTACCATTACGCCGCGAACAACAAGCTCCCCAGTCCCGACCACATGAATTATATCTGTCAATGTATCTCTTTCTTTGTGCGGATACAAAGAAAACAGGACGCGGAGAGAGAAATAGGATGCCATATACTACTACATCACACCAAATGAGTAGCAACAGCACCATGTAAAATGAAAACTATCAACTATTACATCATCATAACTTTTTCCGTCGTCCTCACAGAAAAAAAAGCTGTTATTATTATTATTATTGTAATGTTATAACCATCATAGCTCTCAGTCCTCATCATCATCATCATGACAGAGGATAAGGAAAGAACTTGGCCGAAGCAACGAATACTGACATTAATTGCGTATATATGAACTTCCATTCTACCTACTCGCCATATATACACGTGTTCTCAAACTGGATATGATAATACTACACATTTGGACGAGAAAAAAACAAGGAAAAGAGAGAAGATTGTACAAAAATTGCGTACTAACGGTTTTTATATCACACTATGCAGGCCCTATACGAACCATCAATGGAAAATGGACTGGCTATTAATGTAGTAAGGTATTAATATAGTGAAGATGATGATGATGATGAATGAACGCAGAAAATAAAGTTAGTTTGAGTGGAGGTTGGTGAAGGTAGTATTTGGTGGTATAGGAACGTGTCTTGTCTCATATTATTTCTCTGTTTTTCTGCTTATTTTTGTTGGCAAACTTTACCTTAGAAAAGCACGCAAGGAAGCAACGGAATGTAGAAATGTATGTTTGTCCGTTTTTATACGAAAAGATAAAAAAACTAGGAGGATTCTTGATCGTTGTAGAATTTTCTTAGTTTTTTTTTTCTTCTGAAGGATTATTTTATTTCACTGGATTTTTTCCGTATAAGATTAGATGTGTGGCTTGGTCGGGAAATTTTTTAAATGATTTAGTCCGACAACACAACAAAGTTTATTAGAAGTTCCTAGTAAGGTAAGGAGTATATAAGCAGATATAGATAGCATTTTGAATTTTGTATATTCCCCAGACGTCATATTATCACTGCCTTTTTTTATTACCACAACCCTTCCCCCTCCATCCATTTTTTTTCATATTTTTGTAACTGTCTGGAGAAGCACGGAAAGTTATGACAATTTGTGACAATTCTCGTTTTCGGACGCAGACAAACGTCTAGCTAGAAAATGCTACCATGATGGCAAAGTATCATATATATGGCTATTATGGTGAGGGCTTTGGCACACTGACCGCATTCCACAGAAATAAGGAAATACTATGCATGTTGTGCATAATTTTATGCTGTGTAATAACATCAAAGTAGTAGGAACGCCAACCCGTGTTGTTGGTGTGTAGGTAACAAGATGAAAAGGAGCGGGAAAAGTAGAAAGAAAACCTGTCAGTTCATTTGACCTTTGCACCACTGTCCTTCTAAAACACGGGCAATAGTAATACTTTTCTACCGCAACAATAATAAATGAATAAATTGTAGTAATATAAACACAGTAATATATTTTGTGTAATAAAAAATGGGGAAACTAAAATATTAAAAAAGTATAAGGTCAATGCATTTTTTCCGGTACATTACGAAGACCCACATAATGTCTGGCATTTGCGAATTGTTTCCGCTCCTTTTTCCCACATACAATTAACATGCATTCATTCCTGTTACCTTATCTATTTTTCTGTTATACGATTGAAATTTTTATTATCGCAATCACATCAGGTACATAAATTCATTTTATTTTACCGAAAATACACGTTCTTCTTCCCGCATTGATCTACTTTTCATTTACCTTTCCTTCGTTTGTTCACAAATTTACTTGACAAAAGAATCCTACGTTTTTTTTACAAAAGACGCAGAAAAAATAAATAGATTACATTTTTCCCCTTTTTTCATCATCATTTTGTCAGAAAAAAAAATGTCAAAACATATTTTTTTGTGTACACATAGCGAATATATTGTATTCAAGCAGTGAAATAAATAATACTAAATGCTGTATGAATACATGTACCTAATAAACTTAGCAATGATAAAAAAATATTATTATCAAATATTATGTTTTCAAGTCCAATAGAACACGGAAATTTGATTGTGTTGGGTGTAGTAGGGAAAGCAGAAACCTTATTTTGTCCGAGTATAATAGAATGTTTGCGTGTCCTAGACAACTTTCTCTCTCTCTTTCACTCTCCCTGTCTATCTTTGTGCTCTTTCTATTTTCCAGAAAAAAATGGCCCAAAAGTAAGTAAAGTTGAAAGAGACAGAGAGAAAAGAGGAGAAAGGGAGAAAAACATGAAAATATAATACGCACAACCATACACTTTTTTTTGCTTGCATGCACACTACTCACTACTCACAGATTCGTTATACCCATATACTTATTAATCGTGATGTGATGTGTGTGTTATGTTGTGTTTTGGGAGTCTTCTGAAAAATGGGAAACAAAGGAGGACAGTTTAGAAGAAGAAAAGATTGTACTCGCTTTAGTACCCGTTTACTTACTTTTTTCTGGATAACTTTTTGTGCATTTTATGTAATGGACCATGAATTCATGGGCATAAATACTCTGAGCCGGGTTTTCATTTCTTTTGGTTTTGCTTTGCAGCCGCAGATACAAACTCCCAAGGGGCGGATTCTCTTGGATTAAATGAAGTTTTCAACAACAACAACAACAACAACTACAAAACATCAGGTAAAATCTTATACCCTTGTTGTTGTTCAATATGTTTTGGTGAAATTACATATCCAGTGCACAGTGTACTTATTATTATTATATTTATTTGACTTGTTATTGTTGTTTTCCTAAAAACTCTATTTTGTGTGATGATGATGCAGGGTTCAGTGAGAAGTATAATATAATAATAATATAATAATAATATAATAATAATAATAATAATAATCATGATGGCTGACTTAAGACTTACCTTCAAGCCTAGATTACATGAAGAGTGCTGGAGAATGAGGACAGCAGCATCACAGTGACAAACATGAAAAGACGAAGGATGAAAAGTGCATTATTATTGGCAGAGTTGTTTGTTCTTCAAGGAGAATACGCAAGTGAAAATGTGTTTGTTCAAGTTCTCTTTGTCCACTTTATTAACTTGAATTATAACGTGGTTACATGTGAAGTTAATATATATTTATATGGATGTATACATTATATATATATATATATATATGTCTTTCAAATCCTCCTTTCAGTTTTCACTGGTCATCATTAAGTTTATTAATTTTCTTTCTTTTCATTCTAACAAATAAAAGGAGGATGGGAGGGAGGATGCGAAATACATGCTGCACAAAAATAAAACACTTTGAATTTTCTGTTGACTTAATGTGAAAGTGATGACAAGATCACGCAGCAGAAGAAGAGAACCAAATGTTTGGTATGCTTGTGAGAAGCACGTGGAATCTTTGTACTAACTGCAGGAAAATACAGAACGTGTATTAGTATAGAGACGTACTAATACAGAGAGAAAAAGAAAGTGAAAGCACTACGAAAGAATGAATTTTTTCAGCTTTCTCTCTGGTTGACTGAGTAAAAATCACGTTCACCCTTTCTAACTGTTTGCTTGTATATTATATACTTAAATGTATATATTTTTTGAAGACTATGATGATCATAATGATTTTGATGATGTGATAAAGAAACTATTTTTAAATATGGCAGTAATACAAAATGAAAGTGTCACAGGTAAGTAGATTGGCAAAGATAGGAGTAGGAATAACGTCAACAAGTAGAAAATAATGAGACACTTAAAATTAATTACTAAGATGAGATGTTTTTGGCTTCTTGTCTAGACTCTTTTTGACCATGATGTTTGGGGCACAATGAGAAAAAATTTATTACTTTGTAATTTATTTTGCACGCCATGAAAAATGCAAAACAAACAACAACAACAACAAATTATAGCGGGAAACAATATATTGTTTTTAGTCGAACAGTGATGGCGGTTATTCTTTTTGCTTGGTATTGTAATATGAAGACTTGTGGTATTTCCTTCCTCCACGTCTTCCTGTTTCCCTTTCTTCTTGTTTTGTAAAATAGCAGCAGGAGAACTAGCAGAAGTGGCGCTGGAAATAATAACAACAGCTACAGCAGCAGACCAGGAGCTCGTTCCAGTTCTCCAGTTGAGACAACACTGATTCCAGTGAAACCAACTCCAGCTTACTAGTGCTTTCCCATTTCCTACCTGAGTTTAACTGACTGTTTTCCCGAAATTGTGAGCTCTTTACTGCTATATTTGTGCATTCCTTTTGATGAAGCCACTATGTATTCCGCTGGTCTTGTTCAGTCATTGACGATGAGATAGCTCTTGCAATTTCTCTGTTGAAAGGCTTACGTTTAAAGCTAAAAGTTCTTTTGCTGCTGTTCCTCCAAAGCTGGATTATGCAATGTCGAGCCTCTTTTATGATTCTGATGGCAGCTGAGAAAGAAAAAAATAGCGCCAGTAGCCGTACTACTAAACTAGGAGACATGAGGTATCTAAGCAAGCAGACATTTTGAAAGCAAAGAAGAAAAAAAGCCGGTGGTGGTGGCGGCATGGCAGTCGTAAAGTACAAAGTACTTACACATATGCATACTTAGATGATGATATTGCAAACTTGTTATACAAAATGTCGAAAACACGAGGGAAAAATCCTTTTATGTTTTACCTTTTGTTGTTTCTTTAGCAACTTTTCCTCTCCTTCTTCTCTCTTTCTCTGTTTGCTTAAATTTTTGTTGTTATTATTATTACAGATTTTGTTCAACAATATTTATTATACGGACTGAATAATATTATGCATGCATACCATGTGTTCTTTTGTCGGGATAGTGGAATGGAATGATATGGTGTGTTTTCAACTTCTGCTTTTCTTATGCTCAACATGCTATATAGTTCCCGTTTCTGGAGAAAGCGTAACCAACATCACTAGCACTACTACCAGCAGATGTTTTCACTTTTTCTCCAAAAAAATATAGCATTACGCCTGTTTTGCTATTTTCTGACGTGTGTAAACGTTCATTTTCATTTCCAGCTTTTACCAGAATCATCCTGATCACCATCTTCTTGGAAATGGTAATATTTGATGTTTTCATTGGTTCCAAAACCAAATTTTGTCGTGCGAGCAAGCTTATACATAAACGAAATGGTATATACCAGTTATATAATATTTATATATCTCGGGTAGATAATATTATTCACCCCAGAAATTGATTTCCGAATATTTTATTTTTAACATATTTTCATTCACTACTCGAATAAGCAACACATATCAATATACCGGATACTACAACACAAGTCAACAATCAAGTGCTCAGTTGACAACATTGGCTATAAGGGGTGATACACTTGACATATTCATAAAACGCACCCACGGGGGAGCAAGCGTCTTCAATTTACACCTCATGTTACAAGGGTATTACAAACGGGAGGGATTCTTAAAAGATTTTCACTAAGTATCGATTTTACCAAAACAGATAAGTGATTGCAGTTTCAATTGCTTCCTGATCAACCTGGAGTGCCGAGTATGAATTTCTTCTTACATGACAAATTTTCCATATTCAAACTGTGTGACTTTTACAATGTACTTATTTAATAGTACTGACCTAAAAAAATAAAAAATGTATATTTTAACAAAGTTTTTTAGGTTGTTCATTTATTCGGGTAGTTTATGTCCAGGATCACAAAAAAAATCGGGTACCTACGTCAAAAACGTGTGTATGTTTTGTGTGCGGGTAATACGTAAATAGCAGCTATTTAATTGCTACTAGATATGTGTACATTTTATTAGACACGCATCAACAATTCAGCACTATTATACGGGAAGTTACATAGTAACGTTTATTCAAGTAAACAGGTATATACTTCATTAAGATGAAGTGCTATTTTAAAAAGCATTATTCGTTTCCTGGTGTACTTGTTTTTATCATGTCATGTGTACACAAATGGAGCACAAACTAATTTGTATTGTAAACGAAAATGTCTATGTGTCTTGTCTTCTTCATTTTTGCTTTTAGTCTTCTAATAAAACACGGGAGCTAATTAAATATTTGTTTCACGTGCACTCATGATAAACAAGTGTACAACATCCATCTCTTTAAAAACAATAATAAAAAATAGAACACGATATTTTTCCAAATTTAATTATGATTCGCATGAAATTTAACACCCTTTTTTGTTTAAAAGCTCGCATGAAAGCACGTGATTTTGGGAAAAGTAATTTTATAGATGAAAATGCGAATATTTAAGCCATATGCTACGATCCAGGTCCAGTTATAAGCTAATTTAATTAATTTTTCATCGCCGGAAATCAAATGTAACCCTTAATTTTTATTTTTATTTGACATTTTATAACAATGTCGTGAATGACTACAAGCAACGTTGAGAAACACGAAGAAGAAAAAGAATAAGAAAACTATCACATAAAACTTGTATACATATTATACGTATACTCATAATTGACTGAACATCTATTCAGGGAATAATACAGAAAATATCATAAAGAATATACCGAACATGCTCCTTTTTCTCATACTCCAATATATCTCCCACATCATCCCGTAGCTTCATATGTCATAGCACATCTTTATCCTTTTCTCAAAGCAAGCTTTTATATTTGTCTTCCGATCCTCCGAGAGTCATTTTTAGGGAAGCACAAGCTTAACAGCTCCCTATTTTTTTACCTTGTGTGTAAATATACTTAAAAATAAATATATGAGTATATTATATGCTTACCAAAAACTACTGAAATGTTTCCTCCTGTGACGAAGAAGAAAAACGCAGCTGTCCACTAAACACAACCATCTCAACTTATTTCATTTGCTGATTAGGAATTAGGAACAGTGTATCTTCTGCTACCACCTCCAATTCTTAAAGAGCCTTGCGTTCCGAATCCCAACAACATACATAAAAGCATCAACGGAGGCCCAGCCAGTAGTAATAGCAACGGTTTTCTTCTTCTCAGAAAAAAATGTTCAAGACGCTGTTGTGAAATGTGGATGGACTTACAGTAGAAATTTCTTTGCGATTCCAGTTCAGTGCATTTAAAAAAAAGATCAAGGTGCATTCAGTGCATTTCTGAGAATCAACAAAATAAAATTTTCAAATTTTTTACAGTAAGTAATTTCGTTAAAATAATGATTTAGCAAAAAAATAAATTGAGTACCACACTGTCTCAATTTGCCCCTCACGCAAGTTTTTCTTATGTGGTTTGATAGTGTCTGGTGTACGTTTGTAGTCTTTTTGACTGTTTCTCACAAACTTACAATTAATTATCATGCAAGAAGGTTTAAACTCGCCAATGGTGTCACCTTGTTCCAATTTATCATCGTCATCATCCATTTCATCGTCATCGTCTTCAATATCCCCGTCATCATCAGTATCATCAATAATGACAATGAATCATCGGGGTTGTCCACCTTCCCAACAACAACACAACGGTATGTTTGGGAGAATACCACAAACTGTAGTTCAACAAGAGCTCCAACAGCCAAATTATGGAGCTAACTTAATGAATGGCGGTGGTGGTAATGTTGGTAATAATCGCATGACATGTTATAACTTTAATGGGAATGGTGTCGGTGGTGGAGTTCCTCCAGTTATTCATCATCACAACTTGATCAATTCCCAGCAACCGCAACATCCATCTCATCACCACCAGCATCCACAACAGCAACAGCTTGCCCAATATCCGCAACAACATGTACACCCGACTTTACCTTTTGGTGGTGCAGGGGGCAATGCGATACAAACTTCATCTTCACCCGACATCGTTGTCTGTGCGCCGAAAAGTGGAAGCAATGGCAACCTTAACAGCAATATTGCTAATGCTAATGGATCGAAAGTCAAACAGGAATTTTCTGCGGTTTCCACGACAACAACAGCCAATAATAATAATAGTAACAATAATAGCAATGTGATACAATCTGTAAGCAATAATAGTAATGGTAATAATAATAATAACAATAACAACGGTGTTAATATTACTAACGGTTCGATACGAAGTAGTGCAAGTGCTTGTTATACAATGGGGCCAAATAATAATGAATACAAATATCAGGGCAACAATAACAATAACAACAATAATAATAATATTGTTGACAATAATAATCATAATGTGGAGAATCATGGAAGTCACAACAACAACCATAACAACGGATTTCACCATCATCCCCACCATCATCCTCAACACAATAAAATTCTTCCGTCCTCTTGCTACAGAGCAAATTTCCAGGAAACTAGTTTTTCTTTGGAAGAAGCTATCGGTGGATCAACGTCCTCTTCCTCATTTCCTGAGAATGGGGACGTCAAGCCGGATCTTAATGGAATTGAGCTTTCACACTCAACGTTCAAGTCGGAGGTAAATATCTGGAGACTTTTTATTATTGGAAAGGAAATATAATTTACTTTTCTTTATGCATCAATAAGAAAACAAACAAAAATCAATTAGTCGTAAAAAAGAAAGATCCAATCTTATATAAACATCATGCATAAATATGGTTAAAGCATGTAAAGCACGGTCTTTCAAATCTTTAAGAAAACACAAAGTTTTTATTACAAGTTTTTCCACCTGCTGTGAAACAAATCAACACAGGGCTTAAAATTGTTTACACATTTTACTGGACATTATGTTTCTCGTTGTTTTTGTAATAATGCGTTTTTTATCGTGTGCCAAATAACAACTTATTCTTTGTAGTACACTCATTGTGAATATAATTTGTTTTACACATTGCATAATGTACACCCTAACAAAATATTTTCGAATAATTAAAAGGAATGGATGGAAGAAATTTGTATGATTGTTGTATGCATATCGAATGCACAAAGAATATACATGCCTATGTGTGCATATCTCAACTGTTGAAACTCGTTCTTAGCCAATTGGTCACATTTATCATCAATTTTTCACGGACTTGAATTCATTTTTGAAAAAGTCATAAAAAGCTTTTTAAAAAAAGAAGAAACCAGTAGCTTTACCTGTGCCCTGTGTTCCGAAATGCAAGAATGCAATAGCAATATTTCAAAAGGACTCTGGTTTAATGAACAGCCAACTTGGGAATGTGCAAAGCACGCGACAAGAAATATCAATAAAAATGGGATGGAGAGTAATATAAAGATAAATATTGCAATAAAAACATGGCATGCTTCACACGGGGCGTCATGTGATAATGTGTGATGATGATACCTGTCCTTCAAACCATTCAAGAACGAGGTTTCATGTCTTTGTTTCAGGAATGACAAAACAGATATATAGGGTCGGTTGCCGTGGTGCACAACAATACATTGGAAATCATTATTATTATTATGGCTTTGCAGTTGCTGAGTACAATGTGTATTTATTCATGGTAACAATAAAAAGAACGTAAACCTAAAACCTAGGATTTTTCGCCTACTTAAATGCAAATCCAAAAGGATTTTCGAAATAAAATAGCCCTGCACTTGCATTTAAAATAGTCAAACCCAGAATTATTTTACTGTAAGTCAAATACATGTTACTATTACTACAAATAATAACAAGTAATTACAACATTGTCATAAATGAGATGTACATACATGCATTATATAGAAAATAATTGATTGTGTTGAATTGGACAACGTCGTTAAACCTATTTAGTAGCAGGATTTATTTTTCTATATTCCGAATCCATTTTATTTTTATGCTCGTATGTAATCAGTTGCACTTACAAACATTGTAAAATATTTTATTTATACTATTGTAGCGCTTCGTTAATGACTGTAGATAATGCCATGAACGACATACGAATTCATTTTATTCGAAACACAAAACTCCTTTATTTATTTGTTTTTTTATTCTTGTAAATCACTTTTACAAGTTTTCCTTTTGTCTTTTTAAATACTTGTAATAAAAGAGTGCAATAAACTTTCCCGACTGAGTTGGGTTTTTTTTGGTGGGATTGATGAATGAACTCAATATTTATTACCTAAGTGATTTTTCATGGTTTTTCTACAGTTATTTTTTTTTCGTCTTCTATTTTCTACTCTTGTGCTAACACTAATAAATTTTGATTTGATTAATTTTGAAAGGATGAAGACGACGACTCTCTTTCTGGCGAAAGCAGCAGCGTCGAGGATCACGTTCCTCACGTTTTGGCCCCATCACCATCCTCTGGAATGATGGGTGGTATTGGGACTCCTGGTGGAGGAAACGTTGGAGCCCATCATGGAGTTGGTTCTGGTGACGGTGCGCATGGACCTGTCCATTCAAGCGCTCAACGCAAGTGTCTCCTGTGGGCATGCAAAGCGTGCAAAAAGAAAACAGCGTCGGTTGACAGGCGGAAACAGGCAACACTTCGCGAGCGCCGACGTTTGCGCAAAGTATGAATCAAATTTAATTTTTGTAACTTAGCCACATAATATATTCTTAAATATAATGGTTATAACTCATTACTCATTTCCAATTACCATTATTACTACAAGCAATTCAGTTATTTGGTACTAACTGCCACATTGGTAAGTATGCGCTTGAGAAAGACATGGCAATATCATGAGCATCATCACAACGTAAATACATGAGCAAAATGTCGCCTGTTGACGTCAACTTGTTAAAAGTATTTTAAAAACAAAACTATACCACCGATGCTTTTAAATTGCCCTAATGTTCTTTTACTACAAAATGACATATTATATTTTTCTTGTTCCTTTTTTGCATTCTTGCGTGCGTGCGAGAAAGTACACATTAAAATCATTGTAAAAAGACAACACGATTTTTCCTCGATCTCTCTCTGTCTCATCGTTACCAACCTTTTCCTGTCCTTCTTCTTCATTTCAATTTAAAGTTTAAGTTTCAAAAACCAGTAACATTGCTTGTTCTATTACTTTTACATGTTTTCAAACTACTTACGTTTTTCTATATCATCTCTCTCACTTTTAGTTAGTTGTTAAGGCCATAAAGGAAACTCTTTTTTTTCACTTATTCAGTCTTTTGGGGGTAGTAAAAGGGAATTTATGAGTGCTTACAGGAGAATTTAACCTAAAATATTTATAGTGAAATAATATATCTCGTTCAGTGTTCACCACCATTTCTTCGTCGTTCAAAGAGGATCATGAAATGAAGTAGAAAAGCAATGTTCTCCAATGTAATGTATTCTTTTCCTCTCTCAACTTCTTATTATGACGACCGTGTTGTTGTTGTTTTTTCACTTGAGTTAAACACTTTAAAATTGTTCGTACACTCATACAACACGAGATATTACATCATACATTGCTACTTTTTCTCCTGCTCAACAGCACATGATATTATGATCCTTCTCGCTATACTCCAACTCGGTTATGGATGTTTTTTTCTTTCTTCCACAATTAGTTACTCTCGTATTCAAGTAGCAAAATGTGTGTAAAAATAGTTGTTGAAGCCAGGAAAAGTCACTTTAATTTTAATGTTGTTCCTTTCATGACATGTTACATGTTTAAAAAAGTAGCAAAGCTTGTAGCTGTAAGCAAAAAAGGCATATAATACCTAGCTAGTCAATGTAAACGGAGTATTAATTTTCAGTAATATTGAGTTACCTCAAGTTGCAGCTCTTACTTACCTGACAGATGAGCAGATGCTGTAAAATGACATTGAATGCTGCGGTTAGATATAGAGTCTCTATCATTGGAGGATCTTATTATGAAGCATAAAGATTGACTTGAAGTTTCTATAGATGATAAGGACCCTTAAGTACACCAATGCCATTACCACGTTTACGTTTCAATTTGGTGACTTGGTTTTGTCGTTCATCCAAAATCACAATGATTTTTGATTGTCATTAAAAATGCTTCAACAATAGTTTAATAAATTGAAATAACTTGCTGACTGAATAACACAAGCAACATGTGCTAATTTAAATACTTCAAATCCCACGGGACACAACATATTGTCCCAAAACTCAAATAAAATTATCTCATTTATGTTCTAACCACATACATGCATACTCACATCAACCCATTTTGTCCAAAAACTTGGTATACAAATTTGGGACAACGTGAGAGACAATATACGACTTATTATATCATAAATATTTTCAATCTCAGCAGTCATAAGGGGTCAATACTCCGTGAAACCTGGGTAAAAAAATACAATTCATCTTGCTACTTGCTACAACTCAACCTGCAACAACAGTTGGCTCTGTCAACAGGCCCTCATTAAAGTATGACAAGGGTGTAACATTATTTTCATAACTAGCTAAATGTTCGTAACTTTCTCTAAAACAATAAGAATGTTCCTTGATTAACTAATAAATGGGCTTATTATTTTTTAAACTTTGCCATACCAATATATTATGGGAAAATAACTATATACCTATACATTACATTTCCGTATTGTTGAGTATAAGAAAAAATAATACACTACAAAAACAAAACTGAAAACAAATGTGCAAACAGATGAAAAAGTAACAAAAAAAGTAAAGAATTTTGCATTTCTCCCCGATTATTTTTCCGGTGGTGTACATCCATATATCTAAACCGAAGACGTTTGACGTGACAATTTTAAAAGTTAAACAAGTTCCTTAATTTTACAATTTGTTGTTGTGTTTATGAAAGTCTAATATTCCCGTTTATTTTTACAACAGTTTACCGCTGAAAACAAATTGGCCGTGTTACAATGTTTTTGTGTGAAAAAAAATCAAACGGGTAGAAGTAGTGAGATGTTACACAAAATTGTATATTCCTGTCATGTAAACTAATTGTACCATGTGTGTACGCGTAAAGAACATAAATGCATTATTTCCTGTCTATCGAAAAAGACGAAGGAATAACATATCTACCTACTTATATTGCTTGGCTTGCGAGGAATTCCGTGTAAAATAAAAAAAAATCAGATCATCAGATCAAGCTGGATTAGGCATGTCATATATCTTCAAACTAGCAAGGGAGGATTTAAAGTGTTGTGACAGATTTGGAGGATTTGATCTGTTGATAGTTGGGAGCGAAAGAAACAACAAGGAATGCGCCAACAATGCAATGATATAATAACGCTAACTATTATAAACCAGCTTCGAGAAAATCAATACGTCTTTGTCGTCACTCATAATAATTCTAAATCGTTTTTTATTCATAAATTAAAGGATAAGTGATTATCCTACTAAAAAAAGTCTAAAGATTATTATCACAATCTAGAAGTTACCATCAACCCAAAAGATTATATACCGAATATCTTTGTAAAAAAAATATTTCGGGAAACTGGAAAAGGGGCACATGGTAAATAAATGTACAAAAGGAACATTTTTCTTTTCAAAGCGCAGTTTTGTCAAACGATTTTGTATTAAAAAAGTCATATATTTGATGTCTCCATTTCTATCATTGAAATCCATGAAAAGCACACTTCAAACGACAAAAAGGTTGTAATTGTAGGTGTTCTTTTACTACTGGTGGTCGAACTACCAACCCCATAATGATTACAATTTAAATATATAAAGTATTAACCTTTTACAACTACAAAGAGTAGTTAAAATCATTTAATTAATACTAAAAAAGAGCATATTCAACTCGTTTTATTGTTGGAGTAACATTTAGAAAACAGCGTCACTCTAGAAAAGTCACACACCAGCAGACCAGAGACAAGAGTGGTTAACATACAGATATATTATTATTGGATATTATCTGGTAATGTCTCCATTTCCTATTGCCACTATTGACTGTGGCCATTTGGACATAATGTCTTTTTTATGTGCACGACACTATCACCATCAACATAAACTACTTACCCTTTTCCCCAAATTGTAAAGGTAACAGTAATAATAATAATATATCATTTTGCGGAGGAAGGGAAGAAAAGTCGTTTATTTAAATACACGGAAAATGCTCACAAAAAAACATAACCAAACCACTCAGCTGTTAACTTTTATATTTTCATTTCTTTTTTCCGGCTCTTCACTTTTTACAAATGTCCAAAATAACATTTTAATGGCCTATTTTTCTTAACATCATGCGTGCTACAAAGAGAAGCATGAAAACAAATGGGCTGACTTGTTGGTATATTTTAAGTGTCAATCTCTTTGTAAGTATAAAAAAAATTAAGAGCAAGAGTAAGCGAGGCATGTATTTTTTAATACTTTTTTTTTGTAACTTTTTGTCTGTATTTTAAATCATGCGACTTCTAATGTGACTCTAATCTCCCCGTTTCTTTCATAGGTAAACGAAGCTTTCGAAAAACTTAAACAACGAACTTGTTCCAATCCTGAACAAAGACTTCCCAAAGTGGAAATATTGCGGAGTGCCATCGAATACATTGAGCAATTGGAAGTAATGCTCCATGGGTCAACATCCGCGTCTTCCGCGCTATCCAGCTCTTCCATTTTTGGCGGTGTGGGAAGCTGCTCTTCCTCCTCTTCTGTACACCATCTTCACCGAGAATATTTGCGAGATCCCGCTAATTCCATTTTGAACACGGTTAATGGATCCAACTCACCTTTGTTGGTAAGTGTCTCCGAGATCATCTGCCAAAATGCTCGTTTTATATTTCAATAAAAAAATGTATGTCTAGGTATTTTCTTTATTACAGCCATTTGTTGTGCACGCAAAGGACCTATTTTTTATTTCGCAAAACTTTATGTAGAAACGAAATTATCTTTAAAACTAGACTCATTCCACTTTATGTAGAAACGCGTGTAGTAAATGGAGCATTCTTATCAATACACTACTACTCAATCCTCTTTGATTTATTCTCCTCAAGTTATCATTTCTATTTGGCAGGAACATCATATTACCTTTTTCGTCGTCATATTCATCATCATCAACGCGAATTTCTCCTCTGAATATGAGATACCGACGTACTGATCTTAAAGCTTGTTTGAAAAAAATATCCATATTTATTCAATATGTATATATAGCACCGAGATAAACTCGTAATGACACAAATGATATGATATGAGCAACGATCATCCAAGCGATCCCCTAAAAAATTTAAATTGTGTAAAAATGTGTAGTAGATAGTCACAGAAAGAGAGAGAGAGAGAGAGAGAGCTTACATGTCTACTCATCTCACTCACATCTCATCCTAGCATATTTTTTTAAAGTTAGTCATGTATGTACTTACTTATCTTTATAAATGTCGGCTCAGCTTCTTCTTTTTTCCTTCTTGCTCCTTTTCTGCCGAGTGGGAGCAAACCAAGTATATATAATAAAAATATATATTTTACACATTAGTTTGGATTGTGGCATGTTTCGGATGAAACAGCCGTATCGGATCGCACGTTATGCTATGCAATTCATGTATATCATCTTCATCGTCTCATCATCATTCCATTTATTGTCGTTCTTGTTGTGGTAGTTACGTTGCATTTCTTCCAACTTCCAACCCTTCTTCTCTTCCTTCTTCGTCTTCATGAGTAAACTTGCTTTCATACAAATAAATATTCGTAATTTTTCTTTTCATAAAAAACCTATTAGATGAGAAGGATAAAATACTCTTCTGCACTCTCTGAACTCACGCCGAAGAAAATAACAGCATCATCATCGGTGTTATTTCTTTTTTTTGCACTTGCACTAAACAGCAAACTCGTGTACCGGTGTCTCTTATTCAAATTCTCGTGATGAGACGAGAACCTCATAAACAATTCCTCTGGTAATATTACTCGCATCAGCCTCTTTTTATGTATGAAGGCTAAGACTGAAGACGGTAATTTACTGTGAAATAATCTTAAGTGAAGAGGGAAAAATTATTGGGGGAACTTAATTCTAATATATCGGCCGCAAAAAAATCAATTTTTTCTCAACAACTTATATATCTTACCTACATTCAACGCTTACTTTTTATTAATATAAAAAAATTAGGGCTTGTAAAATATAATTGTATCAATTTTTTGTTAAGCCTCTTTGAAACAAAAATGTCCACAAATAAAACAGCTTCAAGTATTTTTACATCAACATTATGAAAATACTACGTAAGCAGCGAATATAAAAAATGTATTTGTGTACTTGGGGAAAAACAACGACTTCTTTCATTATTCCTAAAAGTAAGTTCCACAGAATAAAAAAATTTCACCCGCCCTGCCAACCAACCTCAATGTCTTTTTATTCATTCTTAAGGAAAACAAGACCTTCCTTTTAGTAGAATAACTTATTCAAGTGAAAAAATATAAATATTTTTATGATGATGATGATATCGCCATGATGATCACCAAAGAATATAAAAAGAATAAGAAAAGAGTGTTTCTCCTGGTATCTTTTCGTCATCATCGCTACATACATACCATTCATAAAATCTCATCTTGTCTCAAGATTTAACACAGTTTTTTTTATTCTTTGGAGGTATCAAACGATTTTTATTTTTTTCGTCGTGTATATTTTCGACCATTTTTTTTCTTACGTTTTTGATGATGATCATGATGTGGATCAAGTCCAAAATATTTTTATCAACGTCAAAAAAAAGTAGTAAAGAGAGAAGAAGAATAAGACAAGAAGGATGAAGAAGAAACCTTTCTAGTTCATAACATTTTTCTCTTTCATCATCATCATCATCATCATCATCATCACCATCATCTTCAAAATACATAGGCATGGAAGATGCGATTATGCATTTTTTCACATTGTGTGAAGAAATGTGTTTTTTATAAATAAATAGACTTTCATAACAACAGTAATAATAATAATAATAATAATCACGCAATTACTTTCTAACAGACATTCAGGATACTAAAGAGAAAAGAAATAGGTAGTTTCGTTAGAATAATGTTTCAGTTAAATTTAAATAGCAAGTTGTGTTGCGTAGTATAAATAGCAACCTGTGTAATAATTCACCATTATTATTTTGATGTTTTAATGATGAAAGTAAACCGGTTGCCTTTCCCTCTTGGTTGTGTATGTATTCTTTAGCAGTTTCCTTGTTGCAAAAAGGATTTGGTGGATATTATATTCGATCCAAGTATTAATGTTTGCAATCAGTGTTTGCTGTGTACACACATATTTTTGGCAGGTTGCACGCACCTTTTGCCATTTGCCACTTTGTCAAGGATTAGGTTACGATGATAGTACGTAGGTATGACAACGATGTTCGGGCATTTTTAAAAACCGTACATGACGTGTAACTGAAGTGTAATAATATATGAATATAATAGGTAAGTATACACTGTGCTTGCTCAACTACAAACATACATGATTGCGATATGAAAAGGGTCGTGAAAATATTTTTATTTCCACTACCACCACCGTGTTCATTTTTTCAATTCCGAAAATATGACGATGCGAAATAAAAACACATGTGCTTATTGTAAATAGTGTAGGCATGCAAAGTTGATATCATTTAGGTTTACTGAGATGAGAGCAAGCCCAAAAACGCTGGTTTTTATATTTTTGATAAACTAGTAATATTTCACGATTTACTGATACACCGCTTGTAATGTAATGTGTGGTGGGGGTGCTCAAGAGAGAAAGAGATTATAGAGGCTCTAATAAATGATAAGGTATCTCTGCGGAAGAAAGAAAAGATATGACAACTTTGTCACTAGTCATTACTAAACGTTATGATCAAAATACGTAAACGTATATGTTTAAAAAAATATACGTATAATGTGTGTATGACTGCTCATAATTAATATATATTTATAGGTATATACATAAATATTTAAAAGTAGCAGAAATAGAAATAAAAATACGTAAACGTATATGTTTAAAAAAATATACGTATAATGTGTGTATGACTGCTCATAATTAATATATATTTATAGGTATATACATAAATATTTAAAAGAAGCAGAAATAGAAATGCATATTTTTTATTTGGCGGTGTGTTAGTTATTAGTGGTATGTACATTCGGTACAGTGTACATGCAGCAACCAAAGAAACTTAAATGAATGGGAAAATAAGAAGTATATATAAGTAAGAAAAAAATTCTTATGAAAATCTCTCTCGTTCTGAATTGAAGCAAAGGAGCTCATTAAAAGTCGGTATGTTTGTATTGCTTCTATACATATTCACTTATGAACATAACAGCAATGCTATAAATATCCTTACATATAAATTGTAATTATTACAGGAGAAGAGGTGAAGATATTATAATGTTTTATGAGTGGTAATAATGATAACAAAATGAGATAAATAAACTATGTACCTACTACCCTCATACATATCTATACGCATGTGTGTACTACACACTGTGTACTTGCGGCACACGTGCACAATAATAGATGGTAACAGTTGTCGTCGTCCCAACACAGATTTTTGTGTCGTTTGATTTCACGATGCTTTTTTGCATTTTCTTTTAGGGGAAAATTCACCATCCTTTTGAATTTCGCAACAATCAAAACAGTATAATAAAAAAATTACTTTAATAGTTTGAGATTTATAAGAGGTTACATGAACCTTATTGCAAACTAAATATATGTAGGTATGTACGAAACGAAGTCTCGGAACATTTGTTATTATTCTCATAGTAATTATTTTTTGTGTCCATAAAAAGGGTACACGCAGGTTCCACTTCTAACTTTTATCTGATTCTGAGTACACATGGTGTGATGGTCGTCATGTGATGACAAATTCATTTTAACCGTTTTCCTTCATCCGTCTCTTAATCCTGCTGCCCAACTGCAAAAAAATCATAATCTGGGTTGTAATGTTTCCTTTTCACGAATTGAGTGTGCGCACCGTAAAAATGGAAAGCAGCCACACGGGTGCCATAAAAATTGGGATGATGCAATGTTTTTGGTGTACATTTGCTTTGTTATTATGATAGGTACATTATGAAATAAACGACTCTATTATGATTACCAGGATATTCTGAAACTAGTAGAAAAAAGGGGAAAATATTGATGTCCATATGTGCGTGAATTGTAGTACGCCACACGTGAGAGGATTTCAAGAGATTTTCTTGTTTATACTTTTGTGTGTAACGAACTGGGTTTATAAAGGGATGATGACAATTATCAACATCATTGCGTTGCGGGTATCGATATCGCGGAGCTATCAATGGTTAATTGTTTAAACGGGAGTATATGAGTAAAATTGAGAAGGAGTGAAAAATTTGCTTCCCGAAAAAAAAAGTTTTTTATGAATGGTTTTATGAACGTCCATGAAGAAGAAGCAAGTCAAGCAGTAAATATGTTTATGATGATGTGATGATGATGAGGTTTTGTTGACTTCTCTTTTCTGGGTGTGATGTCTATGTCTGCTGCTTGCTGTTTTGTGTTGTGTATATGTCATGTGGGTTGGCTGAATCGATTTGGGAACGACATCCTGGTGATTTGTTTCGATCATCTCCCAGAGGACCTTTTTCGTCAGTAAACCTTGCAATAAGTACCATCCATTCATTCATTTTCAATTGAGAAGGGAACATAGCAGGGAAGAATGGGTAAATTGTAAAAATTGTAAACATGTTTTACGCACACATAAAATGCATCATTCATGTCAGATGTCTTTATTTTACGTTTACAAATATGTGCCATGCTGTGTAGTTAAAATGACAAGAGAATTATACGGTCATGTGCGGTGGTTTATGGTAGTGTGGTGGTGTTCTCTTAAGTGTCATGTGGGACAATTGTCAATTGTGAGATTATGAACACAAGATGTACCACTTTATTGAAGCCTTTAAAAGTAGAAAGTGATTAAAGTGTATGTACTAAACTTTATACCTGAAAATAAAAAATGGGACGACCAAAAATGATTTGAAAAAGAATTTGATTTTGGGATATGAGAAAATCATAAATAAAAACTTTCTGGAAACCGTTGTTTTTGAAACTTTCAATTTTTTCGCAAAAAAAAAGCGATAAAGTTTCGTCACTGCAATTACTTATCTTAAAAATAAACCATTTAGTATCCAGTTTGTCTCAAAGAACATGCACATATATTTTGGAAGGTGTTTTTGAAAACCTTTCCCCTTGCGAGTGAGTGTGTTTGTCGAAGTAAATATGTTGCGGCGAAACATGGAATAAAATAGTCGGATGCAAAAGTCAAAACAAAAATTGTCTGATGACGATGATTAGTAGTGGGAACACTATTGAGAAGGACAACCATGGGAATGGAAATATTATGTTGCATTTACTTATTTTCAATGTTGTACTTTCAGTCTTTTACAAAAATCCATAACACACACGCCACTATTACTCCATTTTATACACATACGTGTACATAATCTATCTATATATTTTATGCATTGTAAGGAATATTTTCTCTTGTTTTAGAAGACGCACATAATATCCAAGAATCCTTCTTTTTCTTCAGCAGCTTCTATTAAAATGGGATTGCTCCGGTTACTGGTAGACAGACACTGACATTGACTGGCTTTTAAAAGTCACAAAACTCACAAGAAAGTAAAGTTGCAACTAGTCTGAAGGGATTAACTATAGGCAGTTGAGTTGTAAAACTTAACTGTTGGATGATACAAGTTTTGTACTTTTAAA
Organism: Paronellides praefectus; assembly: GCA_027744595.1. Classification (NCBI taxonomy): domain Eukaryota; kingdom Metazoa; phylum Arthropoda; class Collembola; order Entomobryomorpha; family Paronellidae; genus Paronellides; species Paronellides praefectus. The sequence goes on from JAITYZ010002821.1 coordinate 40,763, forward strand.
TATAAAAAACGCTTTTCGACGGAAAAACGGGAAGGCAACACAAGAGAAATGAGAAAAGCACCACTATATGGCAATATACCAAAACACGCACATTGGAAATTTGTGCACGAGCAGATGCACTTTTCAACAAATAAAAAGTAAATTTAAAGCATAAAAAACTGATAGAACACAACAGACAACAATCAATAAGACAAGACTATTATAGTAAAACTTTTTACCTATATTACGTAATACATGACATATCATGAAACTCTCTATACCTCTTTCAATTTTTCGTTTTTAAAAAATCTCTTTTTTTGGCTTAAAAACTAAAAATTAAAAATAAGTCAGCTTTCAATCTACATGAAATACATTTTTGTTTATGTATTATTATTTGGGCAGTTTGGGTTAAAATGGAACAAAAAGATGAAAGTGAGAATGGATATCTGTTTTTGTTAATATTCTAATGTTCACCCTTCCCCCGTTTTAATCCCTGTTAACACTTTTGTAACACCCTTCTGGCATTCAGCTCTTCGTCTTTACTTCACAACAAGTTTATCCTAAAGAAGAAATAGAAGAAGTAAGAGGCGAACCAAGAACCTAGAGAGGAGGGTGTAAATTACACGAATGAAAGCTTATTGTGATTGTGAATGAGTGACTGGCTGACTGACACGTACTCCATGTACAAAACCACATTCACTTGAAACTTTTTCTTCTTACTTGTTGTCGAGTAGTGAAACTGAGCTGTTGTTGTTTGTAAATGACTTATAAGTATGTACCTATGTATAGAATAAGCTCAAAATAATCTTGAAGAGCAATTAGCATAAGTAATTAGAAACTAAACAGCAAGAGAGGTTACGTAGCATAAGAAAAAAATGAGAAGAAGGGATGAAGATATGACAAAATACGTGATTCTTTAAAAGAAAAAATCCGAGCACATTTTGTTTAAATTTATAAATTGCTCCGAATTTAACCATCTTTTTTCTTGTCTTAATCCACCATGTCATTTTTTTTAGAAAAAAAAACGCGTTAATAATTATCGCCTTGAAGAAACCGTCAACATATAACAACACCCACACTATGAAATGATCCAGTAGTGTTTAGTGTCACAGAAACAAAGATTTGATGAAGCAAAAAAGTGTAACTTGGTATTACGGTACATTTCCAAAGACTAGAATGCTTCGTGGGAGTTCTACACAAATGCATGTATGTGTAGATACTTAAATACATACAATATTTAAATGTAAAATTGTTCCAAAATGTAACTTTTCAAATGACGCATTTGAACAGTTTCTTTCCCTGTCTCATTTTCTCTTTTACACACACACACACTCTAACATACACAAGTTGCGTTCTTGTGATACTTTCTGACCGGATGATTAATCCATTCAGATTTCCAAATTTTTCAAAAGAAATTCCCTGAACGCATTCCGCCACCTTTTTTGCCATAATAATAAAATGCTTCATTATATATGTATGTGAATGTGAGTATTTATGTTTTATAGTGTTTGGTAGTATATATGTAGTAGTCCCCTCGTTTGCACCATTTTTCTTATGGGAAAAAGCTGTGAAATATGAGGCATGGATCATTTATAAGTGGTGCTGTTCTTCTTGAATGACTCCCGGAATTTCGGATACTTTTTCCTTGTCAAATTCAAGAAACAGGCGCTTTTCCTTGATGCTTTTCTGGTTTATAAATATACATACCTATATATATATATTTACATTTATAAATATAATTTATAAATGTAACAACATGTCTAAAGATTTATAAAGGCGCGCTTTTCGTTTTTCATTATGACTTGTTTCGAACAGAATATGTATAAAAGGATTATTTTGTGATGATTATTATTATTGCCATGGCAAACGGATGCAAGGAATAGGAATCCTTACTATACTTTATTATTTCAATGAGATGAACTATTGCGAATATTTGAAGATCCAAAAGGTCCATCATTAATTTCATATCAAAATATATAGGATATGATATATTGAATAACATTAAATGAAAAGGATGTAAATGTGGCAACATTTTTCAAAAACAATTTGTCCTATAAACGTGCAATCTTTTCCTTGTTGTTTGTTTTACAGGATTCAACATCACCTTACTTTCAAGACCGGCTCGCCCATCTCAACTCGCAGAACTCTTCCCCATTCACCCCAGTTGGTAATGGTAAGTAGATCCTCAAATAAAATGAACATTTTATGATTTCAACAACAAAACACACGTTTCAAAAACAATATGAACACTAACCAAACATTCTACTAGTATCTCGTTCAAAACACTAAAAATGCTTCCATTTATGTACGGACTTGGCGCATATCTTTTATTCAAATATCTCTATATACCTAATCCATCTTTCATCTTCCATACATGTGCAATAGACGGCCTTGTAGTACGTCTTAAATTGCGTCATAATTTCACACAAAATAATGTTTGTACCCAACAATCAATCATACAAAAGCTAAAGTATAAAGTTAGTGAAATAAGGTAATAAGGCGAGGCAGTTAAATACTTCTCAACACCCTTTTTAAACCCCACTTTTGTCTCAAGTGATTTCTTGATGGTCGGTAAAATGTAATGTCCCTTAAAGTGTAACCAGATGAACTTCTTGTCTTGAGTTGGGGTAATAGGGGTCATTCACAATATATGTAGCACAGTCCCCATATAAACTACTTTTAAACAATCTAGAAGATTTCAAGCATGGACTTTTCAAAAACCCATCGTCGCACGTCAGCAATGAAGGAATGTTCTGTATTAAATGGATTACATAATGACGAGCAGCAAACCAAAAACGACATGGCTTTTTCCAATAACAGAAAACATTATATGAGTATTATTACCCTTCTCTCAGACTTTTTTTAAGAGTTTCATTTCAAAGAGTTTTTTTTCCTGGTTTGTGTTGTGATTTGCTTTAGCTTGGGAGGATTGTTTTGGTATGCACGTGACCAAAGTAACGATGGGATGAGAAAAGAGAACGTGAAAGAGTGAAGAGAGGATGAGAACGATGCGATGCTGCTGATAAAAAAGAGAAATGAATGAGTCCTGAAGTCCTGAAATACGAGACTGGAGTTTGCTTGCTCGTCTCATTACAGCCTCATTATTGACATCTTCATCAGACATAAAGCGCAATCACCCATTTTATTATTATGACAGTTTAATACGCCACCATGACAGTCAGAATTATTATTATATCATTACGTCATAAAACTTTTGCATGTACAATCACAATCTTTCCAATTTCGATAGTCTCAGATTCCCCCAATTAACTTTGAAAATCTTTCTTTTCTTTCTAACAAAAGGTTTCTTTTTTATACACTCTTCTTCAAATTGTACAAGCAAAATGCTTTTGCAGCATTTTGAAACTCGAAATAAGTAATTGGGAAATGCAGCATGACGGCTGGGACAGGTGGGTATGGGTCGGCACATGTTGTACTTGTGTTTGTTTATTAAGTGTACCAGATTTATTTTGGTGACAGTTTCGTCATCATTATCATCATATGCGCTCGCACAAGTTAGTTTTTTTTTGTAAAAGGATTCATATATTCTCGTGTCGTAGCTTTGCGAGTATTTCGCATACCTTGGAATCCAACAACGACAGCTAACAAACAAAGCCGATGATAATTATTTACATGACAAACAAAAGAGAAGAAAGCGACGTCCTTTTGATTTCTGATCTGATGAACTGTACGGAAAATACTGAAAAATGACTGGAGTGGAAATAGTATTTAAAGCATTGCAGTTTAAAAAAAAAGTTCCAAAAAACAAACGACATGTCATCTTGTACAATATTACACAACGTTTGGGTTTGTTGTGGAATGTCGGGAATTCATAGAATGGTATTCCTGTTTGACAACACACACAAACTCATCCTAATTCGTAATCATCATCATCATCGTATTACTAGTGTAAAATAATAAGATGGGATGAAAATGAACGGGAGGAGGTATGAAACACACAAAGAAAATAACGATTCACTTTTTTTTCTTTTTTAACCGATTCCACTTACTTCACTACTTCTCTAATTTGGCATGCTTAACAATTTCATGCTCTTTTGATTACTGATGTAATCATTGGAACAAGAAACAATAATGATATTACAAACATTATATAACATTAGAAAAAAAAGAACACCAACACACCGCGTTGTTCCATTCCAGTCCCTCCCTGCTTGCCAAATGCAATTGTAAATGTTTCAACCAAGCCTTCAGTAATTAATCTTCATTGTTGTTTCCTCTTGTCCCAATCTATTATGTTGTTAGCAAACTGGGAGCATATAATATGTACGTTTGCCTTGCGGACTGCAAACATTTTATAAATTGTAAGTGGCTTTCCAAGATGGAACAAACCAACAACTAAGCATCAATTGATCCACCGAATAATAATATATGTTTTTTCAACTACGATTGCGTTATAATAACAAGTATAAATTACTAGACAAGCCAATACTCATGATAATGATTATGTGAAATGTCATCCGAGCCCCCACTATTTTCCTCTTGTGTCCTTATTTCTTCATCCAACCTTTCTATTATATGAGTTACATTTGAGTGCTCTTCTTGATATACCTTTGTGTACGTGAGCTGCACAACTCAGTCAAAAGAAAAAGAAACCAAAAACAGTCAATACCAAGTGTATGTAAGAGAGTATCAGATTTCCTTGTTGTAACAAAATGAGTCTTTTTGAGAGAGATCATCGTCATCGGATCCACACAGGGGCCACATAAGTCTCCATTTTATTTTTATTCCGTGGCTTCTTTTTACAACATTTTTCCTTTCGCTTTCTTGTGAGCAAATATTTTAAACGTGGCTAGCTTCATTTTAAAGAGGTACACGACATTTTATTTAAAGATGTTTATGCGAATACTATTCCCTGTTGTCTCTTATGCTGCTGGTAATAAGGACAAGGTAGCATAAAGAGATTCATATCAGATTATAATGCCTCCGTATTATATTCCAATATTAGCATCTTTTTCTTTCTTTCTTAATGGTGACAAGAAAAATGTGCTATTCGCTTTATGGCGTGTTCCACCGTTTGTCATTTCGATTTGTTTTGGGCTCATTCTCTTTTTATACAGACGAGAGGAAAAGCTAAAGTCAGTTTATGGAAAATTGAAATGAAAGCATCTTGCTTTATGTGTACCTATGCATCTGTGTTTTGGTGGTATAGAATCCTGTCATCCTATCGTGTCCCCACTTCTGTTTTCTTGAAGGGGTAGTGAAGATTACATTAAAGCAGACGTTTTGAGGTGGAATACCCACCCACGTTGGCAACATTTAAAATTCCTGGCTTGCAACTTTACAAGAAGAGGAAAATATTCAGGGTATCAGTACTACTGATTCAGTAGTAGCAGCAGCAAAACTGCATAATATACTTAATTATACCACGTACATATATTTTGCCCTTTGCAAAGAAATGAATCAAAATATCATTCAAAGAAGATTTAGAAATTATCCTACCACTTTAAATATATTTTGATGCAGCAATATTTCGTCTTTTTTTAAAGTTTCACATATGAAATGTGAAGGTGTAAATTTTGGTATAATTTATGTCAAATGTACTTTTTGTGGAAATGTCAAAGAACTACGAAGCTATTTAAAAAAATATATATTTAATTCGGGAAAATCAGGTGCTGTTTTCTTTCCGGTGGATTACTTCACCCGTGCAATGGTAATGCTTCACTAATCATTCCAATAAAATATACATGGAAATGGTAAACTCAAAACGTGGTGGGAGAACCCATATTTACCTTTATATTTAAGCCACCCCGTCGCACCACCACCACCACCACCATCACTCATGCTTAGCGTATTAATGTTGCGTATCTTGAAACATGTCATTTAGGTAACTATAATATGAATATACCTACTTACATCATATAATACTGTTCATTTATTACTTAAAACATATATAGACCATCCGGTATGTTTCAAAAAGTTCCAAAATGTATGATTATCGACTCCGTCGTAGATTGTAGGAACATATATTATATTAGCAGATTTAAAAAGTACAATTATTTATTTCCCAACACTAACACCTTCCTTGTCCGTTTTAAAACATTAAACATGAATATATATGGTATGACGGTAGTTATTTTTACCATTAAGAAGAACAACTAAATTAATTTTGATGTATTAATTTTCATCCTAGAAACAGATGAAAATGGCGCACCTAAGCCGACAAGTTTGCATTCGTTGCAATCAATCGTGGACAGCATTGAGAGGGGTCGAGCTTCAACCGTGAGCAATGGCAATGTCAATGCGCCCAACAGTTCAAACACTAACATATCAACAGCAACACCAAGAAAGGATCATCAAAGTTCACAGCAACAAGTTTCCAAATCCATGGGAGCGCCATCAGTCGCCACAATTTCTGAATTTAAGCAGTTTTCGGAGAACATTGTGAACTCACCTCAGCCATCTTCCGTTGAAACATTATCTTCTTCTTCTTGAGTTTCCTTCTCATCAAGTTCTCACTATGATCGCTTGTACCACCCCGAGTTTAGGTTATAATGTGCACCTATTAATTCAATTGGTGACCCAAATACCATGATTTTATTATTACAATCAATGCTGTATACAAACGTTTTAAATAATAAATAGTTTTGGAGAGAGTGGAGGAAAATGAATAAAATTATGGTTATGGGAAATCTGTCAAAATAATGTGTGATGATGTATGACGACAACGTTTTTTAAAAATTCTAATAGTCTTTAGATAATGCATTATAATGCGAAACATATAAAATAACATAAAATTCTGCAGACTCCATTATTGCATATAGTTTTTATCATTTTACTTTGCATTTTATTGAAAAAATGTATAGCAATTAATAGCAATTCACATGTTACTTAAACATCAACACTTAAACAAAGGAACTAAATGGCAAAACAGGTATACATTTAATTTCGTTTTCTACAATGTAGTAGTAACAATATTTTTTTCTGAAAAAACTAAATCTATCTGATCCAACAGGGAATTGTACGTTTTTGTTTTTTTAAAAAAACTGAAGGACTGACTATGTTTCATCGGTTTTTAATTATTTTAATTATTGTTTCTATCTCTAGTTTGGTTCTTAACTATAAAATACATAATATTTATTACCTATATAATATGTTGTGATGGTATGCGTTGCAAAAGTAACAAATTTAGCACGGTTTTATAATAATGTTAATGCCGTTGATGATGAGAATATACCTAACAAGCTATTTAATGTACCTATAATAGAGCGTAATAACTTATTCTTATTATTCTGTTATACTAAATATTAGATATCAATAAAAGCGATTTTACTTCTAACTTCTCGCAAAAAATATAAAGCACAAACGCATAATTAAATGGACATTAAGGTTTCATTGAGCTAACTACAAAATAGTAAACCAAACGAAGAATATTCAGGGCATGATTCAAAGTACCCCAAAAATGAAAATCTTAACTTTAAAGGTGGTATAGTTCAACGCAAAAGATATTTTGTGAAGACTTTGAATACAAAACTTGTTTAAAATACAAAAGACTATCATTATTGCTATGGCATCTGTATATCTTTTAAAAAATAACAACAAGTATGATTATAACAACAAAGTATTTTATATTTATTGAAAGCGATTGTTCAAGCACTTTGTATGTAGATTTGTGTGTATTGTATACGTATGTGTATTTCTGTAAGATTATTTAATAATAATTATTAACAATGTTTTCATCTCAAACCGTGCACACTGTACTACTTACTGCACCCATGATGATGAAAACCATGAAGTGACCTAACTGACTTACATCTTCTACACTCATGGTCTGAATTATTTCTAAAAAAAATCCTACCGTCTCCTTTATTATTCACTCGAAAAAAGTTAATTAAACTTTTTATCCTTTTTTGCAATAACTATTTCAACTAACTCGTTTACTTGAATCAGGAAATCAGATGGGGTAAAATAACTATGTATATATCAATTTAAATTAGTACAAAGGTGTAACAGTAGAATCCGTATTTTCTTCAATGATAATACTTAAATTATTCAGCATGTCTTAATGATAAGACACCCTTATAAACAACGACAACACAAAGATCGTAAGAGTAGTAGTTTTTGGTTTATCTTGGCTGATATCAGATATCACTGGCTGACTTTGTTAGATATCTTATTCTATGCAATTGATATGTCATGGCTGATTGTTGACGATGGTGGCGTTGTTTCGTCGATTATTTGTCACAGACTTTGTTTTTTCTGGGGAGTTGTTATTATTTGGGGGGCAATCCACCAGCTCAGCTTTCGCAGCTTGTTTCAAGTGCTTAACCCAGTTGATGGCGTCAGTCCGGTTTTGGGCAAGAAACACAAAGGATTTTCTTCCGTGACCATGTGCTATGCGAAATACACGATCCTTCTCGCTGGAGGCAACACTAGGTACTTCTGTTTTGGGAAGGTCTTCAATTAAAAGAGTGGACATACCGGGAATTGGAGTAGCAGTCATTGCCTAAAAAACAAACGAGTATGTTTAAATTAGAAAAACATATTTTGTA
>JAITYZ010002822.1:0-22574 GCA_027744595.1 Paronellides praefectus
TTGTAAGATGGAAAAATTTTGTTGGATCTTATCGGGTTGATTGGCATCATTGTCAATTGTAGACAAATATGGAAAAAGCGAAATGCACTACTACTACTTATTATTATTATTACTGTACATATCATGATCATGTTATGTGTCCATGTCCATACACATGCCTGGGAGCCAGAACAAACTATAAACTGTCAAACAACACAGAGAGCATTAAATATTATTGCCTGACTTGTAGAAAGGTTAAAATAATAAAAATGTTAACTTTTTAAATTAGTTCAAGTGCAAAACAATGTAGAAATTGGTAGCTGGTATCATTATCATATCCTTAAAAAGCAAGTTGAATGATTGAGCACAGAGCAGTGTTTTTTGGGGGAATAAGAGAAGGTACAATTTACACATTTACAATATTAAGTATGCTTTCATCCCATCATCTAATTCATTCACTTCAAAAAATAGTAAAATTATCATCATGACGCAATATATAAAAAAGAGAGATACTCATCATCAGATCACAGGATTGGAATAAAATTCAGCACAGCATCACCACCACCACCACCATTCTCAGCATCAGCTCTTCTTTTTTAGGCTACACATCATTTTTTACCGAGTAAAATAAATAGTAAGTGCTTTAGCATACTTGATATTCATGTTCCGTCAGAGAGAGAGAAAGAGAAAAAAATTGACTTGCCTCTAACAAAACAACAACTGCTTTACTTTTTACCGAATTATTATTGACTATGGAATGGATGAGTGCTTCTTCATACTACTTATATGATGAATATGATGATTAGGATGATGATATAGGGTGATGCCTGCCCTTTTCCCTTTTGCTAACACCATTATCATGTTTATAATTGGACTAATATGTGCGCATCCCTCCACCACCACTGCCATCACATCACATTTTTAAAACGCTGATAGGAGCGCACTGTAAATATAAATGTTATGTGTGTGTGCGCATATTAAATATATGGATATATAATAAAAGGAATGAGTTATGTCCCGTAATATCAGTAATAACGACAAAGATGACGGGTGATACTTAATAATAATAATAATAATAACAAGGCTGGTTTTTCTCCTTTTGAAGATCTCTCGCTTTGATAAATCCATTTCAAGTGAGCCAGTCAGTACCAAAGTAGCCAATTCTCAACAACAAATATGTAATATGCAGACACATTCATATAATACCACCGGCGTTTTTTACACAGAGAAGTGCATGCGGTCACATGCACCTTAATAATAATCGTCGTCATCATAATCATAACAAAAACGATACACTCTAAAGGACAAACTAATAATATTGAGCAAAAAGGCATAAAATAAGAGATACGCTACTATTGACTGACACGATGATATGATATGATACTCACATAGGTAGGTATTATATATAGGATGCTTTTGAATAATATACGGGGATTGGACGCCATCATATCTCCGACACTACACCATCTTTAATGATATAATTGATATAACATGCGACACACACCATTCACAACATCTCTCTTTCTACTACTCTATCATGTCTATCCGGTCCCTTCAGTTTTAAAAATGCAATTTAATATAATAAATGCATAATGCATTAGATATTATTATTAAACACATCACACATTCGGGTCGGGTCTCTCTCTCAACTCAAAAAAATACTTAAAAGGAGTGTGAATGAAATTCAAAAAAAAGATATATTGTAGCATTTAAAAAAAAGATGCATTTATACTCTCTTTGCATCATTTGCCTGTAGTTTACGCATATAACTTTTATGATTATTTATTTGAGTTTGGTGGTGTGATATGTGATGCTGCAGACAAAGTTGGAAATGTGGGATTGTCCTTTTAATATTATTTTTTTTACCCCTGAGGAGAAGCCAAACAGGCAGAGTGTGAACAAAGTTTTAATCCTGAATCAAAGTTTCTAGTGTTTTTGTTCCTATCATACAAATCCCAATAAAAATACACACACATTGTTTATTATTCAATTCGATTTGATATGAAACACATACATCAATAGAGATTTTTTTTATTATTATGGCGGTTTGTATTTTCTTTTTCAACCGGATCATCATATTTTTATTTATTCTTCCTTTGCGATAATGCGTATTCAATACGTACCCAGATAGGAATGTATTATCCAATCACATAAAAAAATATTACATAAGCGCACAAGAGGAAAAATATCATGTCCTTATAAGTCCCATGAAAAACAAGACGACCAACAACAAAAAATAAAAATGTGTGAAATGATGAATGAGATGATGGAACATGGATGAATGGAAAAAAGGGCTCATCCGATCCTCGTCATCATCATTTCATTTGTCTATCTGTCTCTCTCTCTCTCTTTGGACCTCTCACATAATTTTCAACATTTTTCTTTCCCTTCCTTTTTTACAGTGACAAAAAACAGAGAGGGGAAAGGGAAAATCTCTTCACGCCATCATATCACCATATCTCTCAANCTATAATAATCAAGTGTATTATGTGTACAAGTAATAATAATAATCACGCAATAACAACAACTACACAGACACAGATAACTAGTAATAACGAAACTGTATTGCACCACCATTTTCATATAATAATGGCTTCTTTCATTCTTTTCATTCTTTTCATTTCACAGTACTACTTTATAGACAGAGGGAACAAACGACAACAATAAAACTGGCAGAGATGTGTTTGCTTTTTTACTCTGGCTTTCTTGATATTGTGTATAAAAGTGCGTCATGGATCATATCATGAAGAGATTTACATTATTTTTTTGTGTGGATTTTATTTACAAGTGAGGCAATATTGTGTTCATCACACCAAAAATGTGTATAATGTAATAATGGCTTTTATAAATTGTACGCTTTATTATTACGTATTTATTCTCGGCAATTTTTTTGCCCTTTTCTCTCTTGATTTTTTTCTTTTTTTCCAGTAAAGTTAATTTAAAGATGATTTGATGCACTTTACTCTGTATAGTTTATAGTATGCATCCTATGCAATGTGGCGTGAGATAATCATGATGATGATGATGCACATATCTTGCTGCTAGCGATATTACCCAGTATAGTGCCCACGCTCAGTTTTTTTATCTTTATACCAGTCACAGTCGCGGTCCCACAATCCATTCATCCATTTACTATTCGCATATATGTGTATTCTACTAAAAAAAAAGTCATATGCTAGTTATTGAGGTGTGAATGAGTCTATTAGGACTGTGGACAAGTTAGACAGGACGGAATGAAATATTCCCACTTAAGCTACAATTTTATTTGATTTTTTTTCTATCTCAACCTTTGGTGAAATAAACTACTCTTATAAATTATGCACAAATTGGATTGCTGGTAGTATGCACTTATGTATGTGTGGTGGGGCTTGGTTTTTTCTTGGTATGAGGATATATCATTAAGAGTGTAGCCAACTATTTGTGTGTGTAAATAGTATTTTTTTTCTGCCAAAAACAAAATTCTTTCATAGTTGGGTTTTTGGTATGCACAAGAGCAACTTTGATCTTTCTTGCTCATAATTCACACCTGCATGCAGTTAGTTTCCCTCTTTATTCCCCTTTGGTTTTAATAGAGACGGTGAGATTAACACAGAAAAATCATCCTGGCAATATAAATGATGATCCTCGTACATATATATTTTTTTGTCTGTTTGTCTTGTAATTGTTATTACAGCCGGCAATGTAGTTGTAGATTATACATCATGTCATCTTGTGTATTGTGCCACGGATTTATAATATGTTGGTTTTTGTTCTCATTTAGTCGTAATAATTTGTACCTCACTGGCTTCATATAATAATAATAAAGCTGTAAGAGCTGCAGTAAATACGTAGCTGTTATTGTGCAATATTGTGTTACAAATTTGTAAAGAATGTATGCCAAGCTGTATGCCAAATATTAAAAGATTTGAGTAAACTGTTCTGAAGATATCGTGTTGACAGACAGTTGGACATTGGACAACTTTACAAAAGTCTTGTAATGTATGTGGTTATGCATAATGAGTGAGTTATATATAAAAAATAATTACATATTTGTCAAGTTCTTGACTAACTAGTTGAATTAGTACTTTTTTAAGAAAATGATTCTCTTTGCGAGATGTCATTGCTGTGGTGCAGGGGGTGCTTCAGGGGAATTATTAGACTGTACATTTGACGGAACTGTCATAATCACTTGGGGCATTTTAGATAACCTTAAGTTACTAATAAGCCGCTGCACAATGATGCTGGATCCAAGTTTTATGGAAAACATGAAACCCGCTATGGTGCCAAACGTAGCATTCACGAAAACGTAGGCCAATATGGCTCCAACAAAGAAAGAAAAGCTTAGAAGTACATTTACTATTTGCCAAATCGTTGACCATTTTTTAATCTCCTGTAGACCTCGACCCTGTACATACATATTACAAAACAAACAAATAAATTTGACAATTAAATAAATGATTGATTGAAATTAATATTGTAAAATGGGATTTCAAAAAGTTCAAAAGAGTATTTTAACGAACCACGTCAGTTCCCTTGTGGAGTTGCCATGTTGTAAAAATACCAAGACACGAAAGGAGACCCGAGAAGCCGCCCAGATTTACAAATACCGGAAATGCCTCCACATTGACATCTTGGGGTTCTATGCCGGATGCCTTAATAACCAAATAGGCTTTTCGGCTGTGAGTCACGTTGGGTGGATGACCTTGAAAGGTGTTAAATGCGTTGCTAAACTCTATCGTGCTTACAATGCAGTAGATAGAAAGCCATAGTGCAAATATGTTGTGACTCTATTAATCAAAGTGAATAGATTAACTAAGAAATGAGTTAAAACATTACAATTTATTTCTTTACAATTTTTGTGCTCACCAATTCTACAAAAGACACCAATCTCAAATCCTGTTTCATCTGAGACAAATCCACTATTGACATTGTCATTTGGCCCCCGGGAGTAGGGGAAGAGGTTACGGGTTGTCCTGCAGAATTTGCTAGTTCGTTTGGTCCTGGTTGCGCAGGAGCTGAGTCGGTCTTAGGGGCGACATGATTATTAAACGAATTCATTTTAGGAGGCAGCAAGTTTATTTTTTCAATCGCGCATGAGATACATTTATTTAGTTGTAATGAAAATATACTAAAATTCTATTCTTAATTATTTTTTAGTTTGTTTTTGGTTTTTATTTTGACTGCTTCTAGACATTCATTTATGAAATAAATTAGATCAGTAGAAAAGGTAAGAAAATTGACATTGGTTAATTTGGTTATCTGCTATTACGACCATAGCAATTTGCATTGTAACTCCATTTAGAATAGTAATTTCGAAGATATCGCGTTTATAGACAGACGGACAACCTTAGCCAATTCAAAAATGCTAAAAAAACATGTGAGCTGATTTGGTGATTGTGAGTGAGTAGAAAAAAAGATTATTAGTATAACTATTATGAGCAGCTGGCTGTTATTTAGGCGCAGAAGAGAAAAAAAAGATGATGATTAGCAAACAGGCATGCTATATGAGTCGCCATGATGTCATATCATTTGCATTTAAATTGGAATGCTATTTATAAATGAGCCACGTCTTCAAATAAATTATGGCAGCCGACTAAAAGGACTATAATATATTATTATTTTCCATGCCTATTTATTTTTATTGTGCATACCTACGTACATATAGTGATAAGTGGGTCTACAAAAAGAAGTACAACGTGCGCTTAGTATAAATATATATTGCATTATGCCATTAGGGAAAACCAGATTCTTTCTGTTTGCATCTCGGTGCATCTATTTGTGAAATAAAACCATTTTAGTAGTGTGGTAGTAATATATTATGCTATGGTGCTGGATTGGTATTGGATAATTATGCAGCGCAACTAATTAGCTGTGATGATATGAGAAGCAGGGGCGTAAATTAGGCATTTTAAAGAGACACAGCGCAGATGAGAGAATGAGAAGTAAAAGCAAATATAATCATTTAAGTAGGAAGAGAATGTACGAAGTGAAATAGGCATAAAAAAGTACACAGCAGAGAAGAAATAAAAGGAGGAAGGAAAAGGAGGAAACTTATTGCTCGGTAAGTTTGTGTAGGAGAGATGTACGATGAGAGGTTAAATGTAAGCAGAAAAGTGGCAAAAAGGTGGGCGAAACATCATATCAGATGAAACGAGAAGGAATATGAATGTGATTTTTTAAACGTATATACGCGATGGAGAGAGGATGATGATAATATAATGATTATGTGGTAAACGGTATTATGTACACGCTGTGAAACGTGGGGTGATGGTGGTGGTGGTGGTTGTAGTAGTAAACGACTAAAGTGGCAAGAAAGAAATCAAATCCGACACACAAGACGCTGCCGTGACTGTGCTGCTACGCTAAATGTAATATAAATGTGTATGGATAGATGGATGGATAAACGAAGATATCCATATTCACAAAATTGAACAAGGAGGCACAAGCAAGCAGTCAGACAAGAGAAGCAGCAGCAACACAATAAAGCAGCATCCAACTAAAATGATAGTCTACCTACATAGTACATACTTAATTATCAAGCTCATAATAATCTAAAATGCCAAAAGCGTGTTTGTCGAAACGAAAATTGTATGTATGATGTGTGGAGAATAGCGCGGCAGCGTAGTAGTAGCTACCGTAACCCTTTCGCTTTAGAAAAGAAAACACACTGATTGTGTTGTGTGAGCTGAGATAAATGTTTTATGAAAGCAGAATCGAATATGGCAATGCACAAGACAACAAAAATAAGCCATAACTACTTCTCCTTCTTCTCTCTTCCTATTATGTTCAAAGCGTGTAATGTGCTCTGCCTGATGATGTTTTATACGCAATCCGCATACAAAACCGGCAGCAGCACCAAAAAGAAATTCAGATTCTGTTTTGTGTGGATGATGATGATGATTATGGTTATTATTATTATTATTGTGTGAAAAAGTATAAGTATTATAATATTATATGCAATATGCATCCTTTTTCTCTCATCTCCTTTTAGTCGTGATGATTACAGTAATAATCGTAGTAATAAACGTGTTGAGACAAACCAGCTTATTACGAGTTCTCTTCTCTTTCCTTCTTTTTCTATACTGCTTCCTTCCCCCTTTTTAAGACTTGCAAGCTTGTTACGTGATTTTCTGCACAAATGTGTTTTCTGTGAAATGAGAAGTGTATATATTGCATATAAACATGTGTACATGTGTTCAACATTCGGAATAAAACGTAAAGGTAATAATAAATGAAAAGAAAATGCTTGGCATGTAAAATGCATTTGCATTTGTGTGTATTGTATTATTATTATTGCATAACAAAAGCGGGAGTATATTATGTAAGCACTCAAAGAGAAAGAAACGAGAGAAGCAGAATATTTTTTATATTTTTTTTTGCATGAACGAACGCATTGATTATTATTGCGTGAATAAACCAAAGAAGAAAGGGGTTGAACATAGATGGATATATATATAACATACATATATTATAGTTTTTACTTCGGGTTTTACATGGAGGAGCATGGAGAATTGGTGTGGTGTGTGTGGAAAAGTAACAAAGTTTGTGTGAGAGTGTACACCAGGCGGAGTCTTCCTAATCTACTCACTCCGCCTCGATCAGGTTACAAAGGTCCTCCTCTTTCTGCTTGCTTTGTTACGCACACTTGCAAGCTTTCTGCTGTTTCCTTTTTATCGTATCTAGTCTTAGTATTGCAGTGCAATGCAAGGCTTCAAGTTTTTAATGCACCAAGTTGCTACAGGAAGGCGCAAGCTGGCTGACAAGTAAATTGAGTATACATTTGTACTTTTCTAAAAAAGAGAGAGAAGTGGAGATGATGGGTTTTTCTGGGCTCACTTTACTTTATAACTCGCCACCACCAAGAAGAACTCACTCACACGGGTCTTCTCTCACATCACAGTAACAACATCAACAACAACCACATTTTATACAATCTTCTCGTTTGTAAAACCTATTATAGTTATTTGTTGTTGTTGTGTATATGCTTGTGTGAGTGAGTGAGCTTAAGTCATTCAGATGAAGAAAAAAAGACTTTTCTTGTTTGCTTTTCACTCTACTCCACTTCAACTGCAGCATCATCTAGCATGCATCTAGAGCTCCCCTCTTTTTCTCCCTATCATCATCTTCAACTACGTACTGCTTGTGAACAAAGTAGGGAAATACACGCAGGCGATCAAGCAAACAGGATTATGGATGGATACATTACCACAGAAGCAAAACCACACACACACTGACAGGCATTCACTCACAAAAGGAAAAAAAATACATGCTTATTTGAGCATTGCATCTTCTATCTTTTGCATCATCGCAAGAGAATGGAAGAAGGGTAAAGTGAGGTTGTAAGTTTTGTAACAAGCTGCTATCTATATAATGCTGCCGTTGTTGTGGTCGTTTGTCGAATCCTTTTGTTGTTGGATTATCCTTTTACATTGTACAATTGCTTACTTTTATTAGCTCACGTTCTCCACTACCACAAACATTACTCCTTCTCTTTTTTTCTTCTTTTTTTTCTTGGGCTTATTCATTCTTCTCAGCTTACAGCTTACTACCCGGTTTTGCATTTATTTGTGGCTTTAGGCCTTGTTCTTTGGTGTTGGTAATGCAACTCATGATCATGATCTTTCACTCTTATTTCTATTTTTGTTCAGCATGTCTTCTGCTACTTTTACATTATATGATGCAGCAGAGAAGTTGTTCCAATGCAATAACCTAATCTTAATCATAATTCAGGCAGACAGGTTCATTGGCGAACTATTTTTGAGTTCTCCAAACTTCCATAAAGATGTAATCATAATCATGAGGGGGGCGGTAGATAAACTCTTACTGCGAATTTACTGTGATTTCTATAATTTATTATCATGAAATAGTTCTCAAGAACCCACCTATCCCCATTATTAAACTTTTTGTCATTTAAAAGTGTTTTTGAGGCGCACAACACATACATACAACCCTAAAGATAACTAATATAATGTGTACATAGGTATGCTTTAATAGATAATATTTTAGGTTAACATATGTATCATATAGTCCCATGGCAACGTCATGTCTAAGAAGCCAACTTTGAACTCTGTTGTCACAATAAAAGTATTTTTGTGAGGATGACACCAAAGGAATATGAACAAGCATACTCTTTTGCGTGTACCAATTTTTGGCTGGTGACACCCTCATTTAGAAGAAGAATATATCTGACGATCAGAAGACTACAAAGCTTCCCTTAAATCATGTATTTAGTTTGGTAAACACATAGAAAAAGATAGCATTTGGCAAGAAATTTAACAATGGTTATCACTAGCTTGCTTCTTTTTTTTACATGTAACAGTATGTTTTTACAAGCTAGCATACATTATCTGTGCTGGTAGTATGATGGTGTTCGTAATTGTGTTAACAAAACAATCAACATTGTTGAATAATAATTTCCTTATTGCAAGCACGCACGCACATGGAAGCAAAAATTAAAAAGATAAACAGATAATCATCATCATCAGCATCACCTTAGTTTTTTTTGCTCATCATACCCAGTCACGACAGACGGATATTTTTTTATTAAAAAATATTAAAAACGATCAAAGTGGTTACTGATAATTGGTGTGGATTGCAAATTCCTTATTGTTATTTTACTTTAGACTAGTTAATTAAAATCTACTGCCAGCTTATTTTAAAGCAATTTCATAAATGACAAAGACAAAAAGGATAAAGTCCTGTTTACACATTTGACAGTGAGTTCATTTCGACTACGTTTTGGTGTTACCCTCTCTCATACACCTATATGCCCTTTGTGTATACAGACCCTCTGTAATTTCTAATTAAGGAAAAAAGTGCCAATATGAAAAAACACTTTTCCATTTAACAAAACAAAAAACTATAAAAATGGATGATTATAGATAATGAGAGAAAATGTTTCAAATAATGAGATTTTGTCCTTAAGCTACTAATTGAGATAATACATAAACAAATAAATAAAAGTCAGCAAATAAACTTTGGAGTCAAAGAAGAAAGTCTCATAAAGTTTATTGAACGTTTACTCATCGTCTTTAGCATCACAGCTTTAATATGTGTAAAATAGTCTATCTGACCATTTGACCGCCAGGCAGCTAGCTAGCTGTATCATCATGATCATCAGTTCAAAAATAAAAACTTTTCTTGATTCCCTTTTTTTCGCTATCATCTTAATCTCATCATCATTCATCATTATTATCCCGTCCCGTCTTAATTGTTTTTTTCTTTGTCAGATTCCTTCTACCCAATCTTTGATATGACTGAACACGTCTCTCTGAGAAAAAGAAAACGTGTGCATCAAAGCAGGGGAACATTTTAGCAAGCTGTCTTAATTATCTTTTATAAAACTACTAAAATACAAGCGATCAAGTATATAAGACGATGAAAAAGCCATGATATGCAGGCCATGGTCAGCCTCAGGTAAACACAAAGGAATTTTCAATTTTCTTTCGTTCACAATAACCTATTACCATTCCTCACGTGCGTTCTCTCTGATGATCTGCGAGAGACACAGGTAAACAAGAAATAAACCTATGTTGGATACAATGTTGTTGATTTTGCTGTGTGTTGTGTGTATCTGTTCTCTTGCTTTTTGGTCAACTCTTCTGCAAACATTAACACACAGGTATATTTATTGATCCGACAACTCACTCATATTTCATATATCCTGCTGACTCATCTTTATTTCGGGCTATGAGGATCCATAAAGAAATAATTGAAGCTTCTTCCACAACTCCATTTTTGATTATTATACCAGCAGCGCAGCGGAGAATAACACTTTTGACAGGAGGCTTCTTTTTCTTTTCTTTTTTGAATTCTTGCTTCGTACTACATACACTGAGCACACACACTGCACCTGTGGAGAGCAATATATAATAATAATAATAATCAGCTTGTTAGTAATTATTAACATTTTATTATCATGGAAAACAATCATCAATTACGATTAGTATTCTTCATAATATTACAAAAGCTGTCATCGTCATCAACAAGAAAAAAAATAATGTGCAAGCAGCGGGCACGTATGATACATGATTCTTCATCGTCAAATACAGAGGGTACTTGGGGATTGGAAGGAAGGAAGGAACTTGTGAAAACTTCATTATCATATGAACAGACATATTAAAAGGCTTTTGAAGATCACGCTGTCCCATCTCCATCTCTTTTAGGTAGGTATGTATAGTATACATTGTATACATCCTCTGTTTGCTCTTCTCCTGGTCCAGGCCAGGGGAAACGTGATATTGATCTCTGTCGGATGTAAGTATGTAAAAATGAGAAACGGGTATAGAAAGAAAAATATAAGCCGAGGAGTTGCAAGGGTGTATGCGGCAATATTCAATAAATATAAAAAAACCATATCCACGCAGCAACGACGTATGTAACTTGTACATTTATTTTTATTTTTGAAGCGGTCGTCGGCGCAACTTTAAAAGCAATCGATGTCGTTGTCATTATCATCATCATCGTCATCATTATCGTCTTGAATGAGTCAAGAACGGCAGCAGTTACAGCAGCAAAAGAAAAATGTTTGATTCCAATGTGGCTTCTCTTATCAAAAAAGGAATTCTTTATTGATGAATAGCTATTTGGGTATACCGATGATCTGACAGACAGAGTGGAGTATATACATAGTAATCTTCGTGATTGCCTCATTATTGTTTTGAATCAGTTTGGTTTAATATAACGTGGTGTATAAATATATACCTATATTCAGTCTGCATAGTATAAAAAAAGTTTTATAATATTGATATATTGTATGACTGCATGGATTTTTATGTTTGTCGGCATGCGCCTGCTCAAAACAAAAAAATCTGATAATTTTATAAGCATATAGCCGTTATTATCATCACATTAAATGAATATAGGCTCGTTAAAATACTTTTTTATTATTTATTAATACCATAACAGACTTTTATATATTTATACTTAGGTATGAGTAAACCGTTTAAAAACGCGCGTGTATTTATGTACGTAGATAGGCATACGAGCTAATGCACAAAACTATGAAAATCTTTACCGACTCTTCTACTTAACCCTTTTTATATCACTTTCATCAGACAAAAATTTCGTCGCAATAATAATCAAATCACTAATCAGACTGCATTTCTATTTATGTTGTTATTATTAATAAATCAACCCAAATTATCAAATCTTTACGAAAGATATTAAAGTAATAATAAACACTAATTGGGTTGAGACTCTCAACTTGAGAGACACGTAAGTATAGTCAACAAGTTCATTGAACCAGATTCATATATGCAAAAAATATATATGATGTGATGATGAAGGTGAAATGAGCATTGGGAAAGGTTGAGAGGTTTGACTACACACAAGATTCATGCTTGTCAACTGATTGTCAAAACTGTGAGTTATCAGACTTTAACCGTTTACTCCATGGTTGAAGGGGGAAACGGAGGTTACGGCAAAGACGAGATTTTTTTACTAAATCTTCTCCAACTCTGGAATCCATACAAAGTGCGTTGAGAAAGGGGAGGAATAATTCTGTTAAAATGGATTATAAGCACATGAATCGAAGTAGTAGCATCAATAAAAAAAGGAACCCTGTTTCCTTCTTCCATCGTAGTATTCCCCCTTCCCGACCTCCAGGGAACAATCACTCATCTTCCAACATGAGTAGTTGTGAAGCGAGTAGTTTACTCCCTTGTGGCACAGGCACAATAAGCAATCAAAACCATAAAATCAAAATTATTAATAGTAGTAATTGCAAGAATCATCATCACAGCAATATCGCAACAGTAGTATCGTCATCATCATCAGTTATTGTCAGTGTCAGTGGTAAAAATTCACATTCTTGTTCCCCAGGAAGTTCATCATCCCCTCCTGTCAATTCGTCTGGATCTAGCACACCAGCAGAACAACCAATTTCTTATTCAACTTCACCTCCAGTTACATCCCCCATAATGAAATCTCATTCGTGTGCATCCCAGTTTGATGAATATCCTTCTGAAATGCTGCATTTTTCAGCAGAGGCTGTACTTGCTGCTGCTCAGGTGTATTATCAAAACCATCGACCTGTACTTCCTTCTTGGATCCCACCATCATCGTCACTAGCTCAAAATTTTGGAAATTCTTTCCAGTATTCAGGACTTGATCCTTGGCTATTGGCTACGCATCATAACAGACATTATTTGAATGGTCAACGAGGTAAGTGCAGCTTTGATTTTCAGTAATTATCAATATATTTAGTCGTTGGTGTATTTTTTCCCTGACAAATCTACCAGATATTTGTGCTTTGAGTGATTCACGCAAAGTTTAATAAAAGTACGTATTGTTGAAAATATGTAATTATTGAGCTTAAACAAGGTTAAGTGACATGCACACATCCTCTTTTGTTTCCATTTTCAAAACTTTTCCTTTCCTCACTGTTTGTAACATTGCTAGCTGGCAAAGTTCAAAAACTTCAATTTTACCTTTCTACATGCAGTCAAATTATAAAATTATTTACCTGGATAATATTATGCTTAGGATAAGTACAATATGCTTGTGTCTGCATCCCATCATCAGAGTTCACGTCTGTAGGTCAAGTAAATTATTCCATATAGACATTGATGCCTGATCATTATCTTCAACATCACCATTCCTTTCCTTACCGCCGCCGTGCCATCATATCATCATCTTCAAATCAGTGTACTAAAGTGATTATCTAAATGTTATTAAAATGGTGATTAGAGGATGAGATGGTTAGCTTATTATCTCTTCTGAAAAAATTGTTTTCGAGGTTTACATCCCTTACTTTTCGCTCTCATACTATAGCTGGTACACAAACAACAATAGCAAAAGCAATACAACAGGAGATCAAGCTTTATTACTTAAAAGCGCATATCAAACTGCTTGTTTGTATCCCGCACACGCATACTTTTGACTTTACTCGTGATTCCTGGTAAAAGGCATAAAAGGTTTAGAGAGAGAGGAGATGAGCACAACTTTTTTTTTACGACGGACGAGGACGATGCAGTTTATACACAAAACTATTATGCAAACTAAAAAAACAATGCAATGATAATACTACTTAAAAACGCAAGACTTATTATTATACACTTTTATAATTTGAGAAGACAAGCGGACTCGGTGAACTGACGCAGGTCAACTACGATGTAGCTATTTATATGCCTGTCTGCCTGTATTTAATTAATCTGCCATAATATATTTAATGGATTTTCTTCGTCATATCACAGTCATGATCACGCAGAAAAATGCAGAAGCACAAGAGCTGATCTACGGACACGAATTAAAAGAGATTTTTTCTTATTCTTCTGCGAATCCAAACGGACTTGACATGATTGACTGCGAAACATGAATAATTGATTAACCATTATAAAATGGGAAAAGGTGTTTGCTAGCAGTTAATTTACTGTTTATTTTTTCATTGTTTTATCATAACCAGCAGCAGACGCTTAATAAGCCAGCATTAATATACTCTGTTACTGATCTGCTGCTGCTGGGTGCAAATTTTACAACCTGTGTTATTATTAATATTTCGGTGTTGGTCCAAGATTGAAGAAGGGAAAACTTTGATTGGAAAAGTGTGATTGACTACTATTATTGCGATTGATTTGAAATGGCATTCGCATAATTACTATAGGATAGGAGCACAAATCATAGTTATTACTTTTGAGTTTATTATATTACAACAACCTCAGTAAACCATGTCGTCGATGAATCTACATTACGAGAGAGGGGAGTTTTCAATGTATAGAAATGTAATTTGGCGTACAAATGGCACTGATGATGATGATTTGCTGGATAGCTTATAATAATGTTGGCTTGACTTGATGATAATTTTTGAGTGAGCTCATTTGAATACAATTTCAGTTTAATTTGAGTGTTAAGAATTGATGGAAACCAAATGCTTGATTTGACAACATGTTGTCTACTTTGCTTGCCAAGCAAAATAGACATATCGTGCTAATAGCATAGCGTGCAAAAACAAGGTTGCCTTTTTTATATTGCAACTTTTCCTTTGCTAATAATGTGCACAGGTATGTAATTGTTTCACACAGTTGTGATGTGATTATTCTTCTGTTTAGTTCATTGGAATGAAAAAGAAAAAAATCTTAATTTAATCATGTGTATAGTGTATAGTATTGAATTGCATGAAAATTAATAACGATCATCATCATCAATATAATTTAATTTTCATCCTTGTTCAATGAAAATCTTAATGTTTGGGGTGACGTGAGAAAACAAAAGAATTAATTGCCTAATATTATTGAAGTGTCAATGCGTCTTATTCCTGACATGCAAAAGCCAGTTTTCCTCATTGACAGAATGCAGTATATTATAGGTATATATACACAAGTAGTAATTTGAATGCAAATTCGGCGTTTTCCATGAAATTAGATTAAGGTAGCTTCTCATCAAGTCACTGGAGGAAACTTCAAAACAAATAAAAAGCATGTGTGTGCACAAGTGCATGCAACCGTACATGACGGAAACAAAAATGGCCCAAAAAACTGCTACCTCCAATATTTACATTTATTTTACATGTGTATTTCTCAACTGTAATATAATTTATTAATTACACATCTCTACAGAGAAGGGTCTGACATGAAAATTAAACAGTTTTGGGCAGCCGTTAAAAAAATTGCGCTTAGGTAATTTAAAAAAGTGCATAGAAGAAAAATAACAATAGCAAAAATAATAATGTGTCTATACCTTATGCATCGCCCAAGGCGTCATATAATTATTGTCGATCAACAACAAAAAGGGCTCGCTTACTTAACCCAGAATATAATTATGATCTCCCTTGATAATAAATTGTACCAATGAAAAAAAATAGGAGAAGGTAAAAAAATGAATGAATTTAATTAAAAGTGTTGAATCAAACAGTTTAAAAAACAAACTAGATTACCTATGTATTTGCTTATATCACAAACACAAGACATATTACAAGAAGAGGAGAAGTAAAAAAATGATCAGAGATCATGAGCATTAATTACATCTACTTTACTAGGTGTTTTTCCTCTTAAATAATCTTTCCCAATTCATTAATTCTATCCATGTAAGGTATACTATCAGCAGGGCAGATCAGGAAGGCAAATTAAAGATGCCAAAAAGTGAGACCACAGCATATACTATATACAAACAAGCATACATGCTATATAGTTTGATCCAAGCCAAGTGATCAAGATCACAGTTTGTTGTCGTCACGCACTTCACTTCAACTATTCTTTTTCACTTCATTGCATTGTTCAAAGATGAAGTTGACGATAAATCATGCATTAATTAGAGCAAAATCTTAGAGTTTGGATTGCTTTTGCCACGCACAAACTCAAATTATTACCATTTCATCGCTAGAGAGAATATCACGCATAAAAATATAATATATTATTATATCAAGCGTACACATTTAGTGGGATTTTTTCGTGTAAAGAAAAAAGGAACTTTGAATTTAATGTGTGTGTGGGGCTCTCTAGCTGGTGATGATTAACGGTTAATAAATTACATTTTGCACACATAAAAACATTTTGCTGCATAATGCTTGTAGCTACCAGCTATATCAATTTCATCAATCACTACATCATCAACATTATTATTACTATCCGTTCACTAACAATTGAGAAAAAATCATTGAAAAGAATTGGGAAGGTGTGTGTAAATGTACTCTATGTTGATTCATTACTGGGAAGTTGAGGGATTGTTTCATTTTTACCGTTACAAGTAATGGGGGTCTTAAATGTTTTTCTATGATACTTACATTCCTAACGGTAAATCATACAATATTTTATGATGTAGTATCAAATCATAAAAAAATCCTTACGTTATTTTTGAGTATGTGTCATGAAAGTGACTTATGCTCTTATTTTAGTTTTTTTTTAAATTTTAATATTCCAGTGAATCCAGCGAATGGCCATAAACAATATTGATTGAAAAAATGGCATCAATTTTAAAGTATTTAGTTACCTGTAAACTGATCTACCCTTTTTACTCGATATCTTTGCTAAATGACATACGATTATTAGGATGATATGCAGCAGATGTGTGCGTGGGTTGGGATTTGGCACTCAAGTGTTTCGCCCAGTGTAGGCCATGATCATCAGCAGAACAGCAGACTAATCTGATATTTATAGCTTTTGTGAATTAACCTGCTAAACGATCAAAATTAATTCGTCAAAATCAAATTGCTTCTCTAATAATTTCAACTTGAGATTTGGATATAAATTCTTTTTTTTCAATTGATGAATGATGACTTTGGAGTGGAGTAGTGATGATAGTTATTGATAGGGATCATATAAATATGGACGAAAATGGGCGTGAATAATAAACTGCAATAGATCAGACCGAACACACTGCAAAAAAGTAACAACTTACTTTTGTGTATGCATGTTGGGGTATCTAGTTAGCTAAAAGTCATTAACAGTTGTTGTGGCAGTCAGCTTAACTGGCCATAACTAACAAAATGACAAGTTACAACATAATCATTACCATTCGTCAAAAAACCCTCTCTTTTTATTCAGCTTTTTTTAACGCAGCAGCAGTCATATAAAAACTAAAGCATATTTTTTGTGTGGTATACCTGTATATTATATACCTAAATTACTTATATGGAGCAATGATAGGAAAAGGATAGCATTTTTTACAATTTTGTTCATTTGAATAATAACAAAAAGTATTAATGCTTCATCTAAATCTACAACACATTGTCTTCCAAATCGGAAGGGTATATAATATGCAATAATTAATGATGAAAAAAACAAAAAGCAAATAATTTGCGAGACATCCCATTATGATTTATGATGAGTCATATAATCTTATTGCTGCAGCAGCAGAAGCAGTTGGTGTTGTAGTTTTTCTGCAAGTATTCCTTTTCAAAGTTATCATAACAAGCTATATATTTGGATTATTTTATGTAACTGAATACACCAATAAAAAAGTGTAAATGCCTATCGGATCTGTTTTTTTTGCACAGAGTACATATTACATATAAGGATAAAAGCATAAAAATTCCTTTTTTTATAATGATAACATATATTATATTTTTTATACAGACCTTGCTGCTTTTAGAAGTGTAAACATTGTACAAGTACATATGAGATATATATACAATATACATATATATTTGTGTGGAGGAGGAGGAGGTTGGACTGTTATTTGTTATAATGCATATTTAATCGGTGCCATACATCATTTGCCAATTATGGGTTCTTTATTGGTCATAATAATAGTGCAAAAAAAGTGTATTCCTTAAGGCGATAAGAAAGTTATGAGGATGGCGGGGCGATGGCAGTCAACTAAACCATAAAACTATGTATAATATACGCTTGTGTTAGCAAAATCTTGTTTGTTTAGAATAATATGCGTGTGTTATGATGATGATGACGATGATATGATCCTACTTTACTTGTACCTCTTTAACTCTGACCGCCACATTAATGGTTTGAAAATTTCAAAGGAAAAAAAACTTTTTATGGTGTTTTGGCAAAAATATAATTGATTTGAAACAAATAATTATTGTAATTAACCTTGAAAATAAAAAAAATATTTTACAGGTTTTGCTGATTTGCCTAGTTTCTTTCTGCAGACATTATTACGGTGCAGTAAACCGAAGAAACGTATACGAACGGCTTACAGTCCTGTGTTAATGATTAAAAAGTAATCATAATGCATACCTACAAAATATATATACATATATATGTAGTGTCACATATGTCAACTTATTTATACTTACGGCCTTTTACACATTTTATATTGTTTGTCGTATTCTCATTCTTTATTGTCATTATTAATTAGCGACACACATTCACTTTGTAGGCAAAGCAAAGGAAACAAAGTAAGCATATCCTATGCTGCGTTGCCTGAAGAGAAAATTAATTCACATTGTAAAAAATTGTAATAGATGCAAATAACGGAGTAATTTAGAGTTATAGATATGCTCTTGATCTAAAAGTGGTTTATGATGTTGATTAACTTGGCTTGATTGTGACTCTACATTTTTGCATGCTTGCTTATGCAGTTGTGTGCAGTCAATCACACGAAACAATCAGCATATTAAAAACAATAACAGTGTAAGTAAACTGTTGTGAACAATGTATGCGCGCATATAATAAGTGCTCATGTACATACAAAAGTTTACACTTTTTTAATGATGTTAACAATATGCAGTTATTACTATCATATTGCAAATTATCACCATACATGCATTTAAGTGATTAGGGATATAAATGACATGCACAAGGTATGATAATTGAAATTTTATATGATGCTTGTGCATAAAAATTGAAAAAAATTAACTGTAAAATATAATGTGTTTAATTGTAGATGCATTTGTGCTAATAATGCACCATCTACCTTCATACAACAACCCCGATGGCAGATTGCATAATAATAATATTCATAGGTCACCAGCGTACTATTGAATTGCCAATTAGGAGTACAATCACAAAAAATAAAATACTATAAACCATACAACTAGTGTATAATTAAAATTTACTTAACGATGCATTACTTTTTTCGAACTTTATCGATTAGATATTTATACCATCGTAAATTTGACAAACATAAAAAAAGCATCGAAGTCAAGCAATAATTTTCAACCTCAACCCCATCTTGACATAATATCCTTTTGTCTTCAAAGTTTGTTTTTGCATGTTTTTAGGTGAAAATTTGGTTTCAAAATCGACGAACAAAGCACAAAAGAAGACAAGACGACGAAGCCGACAAAATATCTACTAGCCTTGTTGGATCATCCTTACCGACCATTTGTTATACTCTTTCCGGAGATCCTTTCACAAGAAGTAATTAAAGCAGTAGCAGATGAGAGACGATGACAGAGAGGAGGTTATTATTTAAGTATATAAATTGTATTATTGCTTCATGGTCATTCATTATTATGGATAATGACTTTTCAGATTAAAGGAAAACGCATTTATAGCGCATGCGCATGCGTGAAGCTTCTCATCAGGATGCAAGACAGCGTGTAGGTGTCACAGAATCATTCATTATTATGGATAATGACTTTTCAGATTAAAGGAAAACGCATTTATAGCGCATGCGCATGCGTGAAGCTTCTCATCAGGATGCAAGACAGCGTGGAGGTGCCACAGAAGACAAGAAGTATGATATCATTGACATGCCATGTTTTCTTTCCTTTGTGCCTTGATAAGTCGTTGAAATATTCCCCGATGATAAAGTATTAATATTACGTTTTTTTAGATAATTGCTCCATTATCATAATCATCATTATTTATTTATGAACTTTTATATTGTTTTAAACGTAAATACTGAGAATGAGGGGGAGTGAGAATATAATCAACAATCATCCTTTTTGCAATAAAATACAAACAAATGTAGTCGATGCGCTAGTAATTATATGCAAAAAATAGCTGGAGGCAAATATACCTATGATATATATTCATTTATATGTTTACACATAAATCGTAGTGAGAAAACTATTTTTACATTCATTATTGTTACAATTGTAAATTATATGATTTGTTTTATATTATTTTATTTTCAGCGCTAAATAATACAGTTTAAGCACAACACTTTTTTGTAAATTATTATCATTAAAATAAAAAAGAAATTGAATAATTTATTACAAGTACGTTGCCCTAATCTCATGTCTGTATTTTTATAGGCGCCATATAATCAAAAAAAATATTGTTTTAATTAAAAATTAAAAAATCAGCAAAAATAAATTGAAACTAAATTATTTCTATTAAAATATTGGCACATAATTATCATAAAAAATTTTACCGTTAATTTTGAGGTCACACTTTTCATCTCATGTTGGCAAAAAAAATCCCCCCAAAAAGATCCCACTTTACCGTCAGCATCTTCAAAACACACGTCAAGACAGAACAGTCTTCATTTTCAAGCCATCCCATTTGATATGATGAAAACGGCAAAACTGCACATCATCATCCTCCTCAAACAAAAAAAAAAACAAATCTCCACACATAAATTCATTTTCATTTATTTTACAACTCAACGATTGACTGGCTCATGTCAAACTGATGATCTGATCGCACTATATCATTTTATCGCAAATGCACACACTCTCATATCATGATGCACTCCTCTTCTCATTCACCTTCTCTCTATATCCTAATAACAAACCGAACGTGTACGCATGAATAGGATTGAGGATCGAAAAAGTGGAAACTGGTTATATCCTCTCCTCCTCTTTGTAATCATCATGATCAACATCAAAATAAAATCAATTACAAGCATTGTTTCTCTCTCTCCCTCTCTCTCTCAAGAAGAAAAAAAAGTTTGGCTCAAATGATCATGCTGAAATGTTGGCGTTGATGATGATGATGAGTGTGTGTGTTCTTTTTCCAAACAAACTTTTTTTTATCATTTGATTCATTTAAACGGACTGAAATGAATAGCTATCCAAGCGAATGCACACACACACATAACCAAGTAAACAAACAAGTTCGTGCAATAAAAACTGTAAAAAACAAAATAATAATAATACACGCTATTAGCATTAATTCTAGGTCTGGCTTGCTTTTGATTAAATGTTTTTTTCTTCCTCTTCTTTTCTGTCTTAAAGGAACACAACAGATTTGTTGGCATTTTTTCCTATTTCTTTTCTCCTCAACTTTAACAAAACTGTACCTCTGGATTTCAGTTATATATTTTTATATACCTACATTATTATTGCATGTAATAATACAAAATATCAATCAGAATCACAGAAAAAAAGAAGAGAAAAAAATTGTTTTCGCTCCTCCCCTAAACGATATTAATTACCTTTTTTATGTTCGCCTAAAAATGTAAATTACTTTAGAAAAACAGTATATTTTTGAGTAATTTTCTTCTTTCTCGGATGTAATCATCACAGTCCTCCTTCTTCTTTTGGCTGACTGACAGTCTATTAAAATTATTGTTATTAGGATTTTGCATGAAACAAAACTCAACTGTGCATTGCAATGCAGTCACCAAACCACAACAAACAAACAAGGCAAAGAAGAAGAAGTAGAGAAAAAATTGATGGTGTTGAGGATTATTGCGGGTTAATGATATAGTCCATTGCGCAATAAAAACAACAAACAAGCTCTCCGCTTCGTTTCATGTGTTTTTTGAGCAAACAATATAGTAAATATGCATATTTTTTTATTATTGGTTTGAACGTGCTTTGTGATTTCTCAGTTTTTTAAAAGGAAAAAATAATAAAATGAGAAAAAGTGCTTTGAGTTGATTTTGATTTGAGAGAGGCAAGCAGGCGAGACATCAGATATGGTAATAGCCCAAAACATTGAAATATTTTTTGGCAACTATTATTTTTTTTATAAATCTAGCATGCAGCCAAATACCTTGTGTGTTGCTTGTTAGTTGGTATCAGGAGAAGGTAAAAATAGTAATAGTGTAATATTATGGGTTTTAAGTCCCGAAATATTTATTGGACTTCTTGCTGAGCTAATAGGGCAATGTACAAAATGGTACAAAATTATAAGCTAATAGGCAATATCAAATACAAAAAAGCCATAATATTTACTGCAACAATATTAAGTTTATACACCGGGGTATATGAAAATCTAAAAAATAAAAAAAATGTTTCAGAGTACTTCCGATATTCGCTCTTTTTTCTTCTCTCTTTTCATTCTTTTCTCTCATTTGAGACATAAATAGCTTGAATTAAAGTGGTA
>JAITYZ010002823.1:0-11220 GCA_027744595.1 Paronellides praefectus
GTTTAAAATTTAACCTTTAAATACTTAAATATAATGTATATGTATTTTCGCACTGTTTAATGGGCATATTAATAATAATATAATGTAGACTTGTAGACTATCAATATTGTCTCAACCACAGTCACAAGTCACAAAAAACTGACGTTTTTATTTATGTACACATTAACAAAAATATATTAACGACATTTGTACATGTAACTACATAACAGTACACATTGGTAACAGTAATTAAGGAATTGTGTTTCGGATACTGGTGCTTTATAAAATAAACAATGCTTTATCAGACTCTTGTTCCAGTAAATTGAACAATAAAATTAAGCTAAACGGACGGAGTTTTTTAAATTGTTATTTCATTCTTAACAGCATTACTAATATGAAAATACTGACTGGGATGCATGACTCCATTCAATCAGGCGTCCTGTATCTTTCAATGAACATAATAGGCACATTTACCGGAATTTTCGGTTTAAAATTGTTTTTTATGACAAGGATTTTATGAAATCTTGCTCGTGTCTCAGTCACAAATGTTGTGGAATTTTTTAATACAGGTTAATTCAATGAGAAGTATTTCATCTCCCAATCATCATATCAGAACAAGACGTAATGATATAATGTCATATATCGTGTGTATAGATATAACTTAATTCACGTTTCGAATAAAAGTTTAAATACATAATTAATTATAATATGTTTGTGTTTACAAACATTAGCACGTGTTTTGGCTCACGTAAGCTTCAAAACGTGAATTGATGTGTTTCAATTCACTTTCGTGTCTTCTTTATTAATTCCAGATACACACGCGATAAAATTGCGATATCATTTATTCCCATTAAATATTAACTCCAGGCACGCTACATTTCATTTTGTTGAAATTCATTCATGGTAACCAAAAATGGATACCAATCGGAATTTTAAATCCAATATTAATTGTTTTTAAATGTTTGTTTTGAAAACAATGATTTTCCACTTAAATTAGATGTTACTTTGCATTGCAGTCAAGTATAATTTTGATTTTACTATTTACATTTATTCTCGTGGGATCAAATCTAAAGCCTTTAAGCTGTGTACACAAACAGCAAACTTTACTATTTTTCCATTTTCTCACCCGACGCCGACAGTTGACGGGGATATTTGAAGAAATAATGGAAGCTCAGGATAATGCTCAGCAAGAGCAACCAATGGAAGAACGGAATCCATCATTATTAGAACTACCGCCTGACGTGATGACCCGATCACGATCCCTTGGGATGATACGCCCATCACAACAATTACTTGCAGACGCTGCCTACGGTGGATGTAGAGATAACGTTTGTCTCATGGCTCGGGCAGACATTGTGAATTCATCAAATTAATTTTAATCATAACAATAATGTCTTTGTATATCATAAATTTCAGGGAAGAATTTTTTTCAGGAAAAAACAAATAATTTAAAACTTATTTCCACTTTAGATTGTATCCTTAATTGAAATCCTATGCTGCTGTATCGCATTTGGCCAAATTATTAAGTTCCTATATTTCAAGGCCTCGCTTACATTGAAAGAGGAGCTTGTGTTAAAGTATGTTACAAATAGAGGTAATTTATTAAGTAACCGCGATACATAATTCTACCCAGGTGGCCTAAAACTGTCATAACAAAACAACATTTATTTCACAGACTTTGAAATACTCATGTCCCTTGTAATCATACTCATCCTTGAAGCCGTAGTTGCAATTGCTGTGGCTTATAGATTACAATTTAGCATTACTGGGGTCAAACGGGTGACTACAACAACTACTACTACAACAATAGCTCAAATATTTATTTTACTAATTACATATTATAAAATGGGCAATGATAAAATGATTACATTTTCTAAAAGTCCCGTTTAAAAATCTTATTTTCTATAGACTTTGCGGCCAAACCTACAAGAGATCTTGCGCAGAACAAAATTGTGGCGCCTCACGACTGTTTTTATGATAATAGTGGAGCTAATTGTCGCCGTTTTTTGTTGTTCTAGCTATATATATGCGGTAGGTTTTTCTTACGTTGCAATTATCGGCCGGCTTCTTGGACTGTTCCTTGTTTGGCAGTATGTTCATGAACTGGAGTCATCTTTTCAGTCGATTGCCCCAGCGGGGGCAATGGTACGAGATTCTGCCCTCAGTGGTATGAATGTCGCTGTTCCTTCAAATTAATATTTACAAGTTCAGTAGCAACGACCCCAAGATACAAGTGAAGATGGAAACTGGCAGAAAGATAGATCTAGAGTCTAGAGATTAATATTTATTTGTTGTTTAATTTTATAGAAATACTTCAAAAATTGCATTAAATACATTTGCAAAAAGAATTATGATTATCAAATAAATCTTAATTGTTAACGTCGCACAATCGCTAGTATCTGTTTCCTAATTCTTTAATCTTCTTCTTACATGAATTAATAAAGAATTCAAATTTCACAATACAAACGGAACATTCAAACTGTCATTCTTTTTTATCCTTTGCTTCGTCCACCATCTCTTTATCCTCATGCAGTTGCTCAAAAAAAAACAATTTTTCCAGTCTCTGGAAATTTTCAGATGATTTTCAAAAAAAATGTCGAAAAAGAATTTTTGAAAAAATGTTGAAAATATAATTTCGAAAAAGAATTTCGAAAATATAATGTAGAAGCTATAAGAAGCGGTCTGCAAATTAAACGTCATTTACAAGGCAGTTTTACTTTTGAATGAGTTCATTTGAAGCATTCTACCCAAAATCATACAAAAACCCACACCAAAATTATTGTGCTGTCCATATTAAAAAATGTGCTTTACCTTTTATTTAATTTTGAGCATTAAAAACTTTACATGCAAATTTGGAATTTAACCCAAGTTAATTTGTTTCAGTAGGGCTAATAAATTGTCATAAACATCTATTCAATCTCTCTTTTATCCTTTTGAAAGAATTTCCCTTTACCTTATGTATTTATGTCAATGAATAAGTTTGAGGATTGCGTTCACACAAAAAAATCCATACAAAATGTCCCATGGTTTTCTAGCGATTTTTGGTCAAGATAGAAGTAATTTAAAAAAATGTTATTATAATAATAATAATAGATAATAAAAGTTACTGACTTGATTCAAAATCAGAGTATGTTCAGTAGTTGTGTGCGTACTTTCTAAAAGGATTCTATAAAATCTAAGGACTCAAATAAAATATAAAGCTATTCAGTGATGAGTTTTCCCGTTCATAAAGTTACTCCAGCTGAAAAAGTAGCCCATTCTTCTTCAGTCAACCCTGCAGGTTCCAAACCCCATGGCCATGAGCTTCGTCGTGGTGGCAGTACTGATAAAGTGCCGACGACAGAAGACGACGACGACGACGGAGAGGCAGACCAAACCACTCGGCAAAGTAGCCACCACAATATCAATCCTCAACCTCAAGGCATGCGTGCAATCCTTCCCCACATAATCAACGAGCAAAATCGCAAAACTTTTGGAACATGGCAGCGACAATTCGACTTTACCCGCACCATAGTCGGTTACATTCTTGGAATCCACAACTTTTTCCGGTTTCCTTTTCTTTGCTACAAATTTGGTGGTATCTTCATCATCCCGTACATTATCATGATTTTTGTTATCGGCATACCCGTTGTCTTCATGGAGTTCACTATAGGTCAATACTATGGCGTTGGATCTTACGTCGCCTTTACCCACATGTCTCCCATTTTAAATGGGGTCTCTAAACTGTTAACGTGGAGTTCTGTCATCAATTGTTGGATGTACACTGTGATTCTCGCATGGTGTCGCATTTACTCTAACGACGCCACAAGTTGTCTCAAAGGCTGGGAAGTTTGTGAAGACCGACACTACTACAATACTCCTCACTGTTATACTGGGGTTCTGGATGATGAGTGCAATGACCTTACCATGTTGGAAACTTTGGAGTTGAACGCTACATTGGTGATGGAGAATCACATGATTTATTACAATTACGGTTGTCGAAAGCTCGACTATTATTGTGAGGCACATGGGTGGACAAAGGTAGCGAATAAAAAGGAATGTCAAGATAGCAGTGGGAAAACGGCATAGTGCTTATGAACGGAGATATCATGCAACTGAAGAATTTTTCTAGTAAGAAATTTAAAAAAAATTAACGAGACTTTTGGAGACGTTTCATAATTTTTTTTTGTTTGCTATAAATTGTTATAGTGGTGCGGTGTTGGGACTCCAAAGGAAAATGGAAGATACTCGTGACGAAATTTTAATCGAGGTGGTTTTGAACGTGACCAATCACGCAAGTTTGGTGGACCTCGTGAAAGAATTATATCCGGAAGAGGGGAAGCAGCGAAAAGTAGCCGAGATTATTGCAAGAGAAAATCCGATTGAGACGGTGCGTACTTACCTCACTCGTTTGAAATTGAGTACCGATGAAACATTGCGAATGAAACGTCAGAATATTAAGATGATGCACCTACATAAAAACTACCAAGAGAGATATTGGACAGCGGAGGGACAGCGTTTGACACAAGACCCGGCTAGCTCCAGCTACAAGGAATTCCAGCAGTTGAGCATGACCACTTGGATTATGATTGCTGTCTTTTTGTTTGAGGATTTGCTAAAACTCTCATTTTTGAGTTATGTACTCAATGCAGTGCCCTTTGTGATTTTAATCTATGTTACAACAATAGGTAAGCAAAATACTGTCATTTTTATTTTCCAGCAGCAGTATACGAAAAAAACAAATTGAACAGAACAGTGCAACTTTTAATTTGAAATCTTTAGCTGTTTACTTTAACCACTCGGGATACGGTATTGAAAATATATTTGCTTTGAGGGAGGGCTTCTTTGCTGACCTTTCCCATTTGGATATTTGGTGTGAGGCAGTGATACAAGTTATTTATACGACTGGAATTGGGAATGGAGTGTTGATTAGTTTGGCAACTTTTAATAATCTTAATCATAACTACATTGTGTAAGTTTGCATATGATTTTTAGAATGTGACAGAAAAAAACATTATTTATGTAATTAATAATGACGAACGATGAAATATTTATATTGTTTTCTATTAGCGACCTTTACTGTACCCTCTTTTTGGCCATCATAACTTCCTGCTGTGCTGTTCTCATCACATTTTGCACGTTGGGTCAATACCTAAAGCAGTACAATATTGACGTTCCCTTCAACGAATATATAAGATCAGAGTCATCCTCTAGTGTCGAATTCAGCCTAATTGTCAACTCCATTTTTCTAACTTTAATTAGTAATCAGGATGTGACCATTATCCTATTTTTCTTCATGGTCACCTCATTTGCCACTGATACTGCGGTACTAAATATTTTTATATATTTTTTAAAAATTAATTTCAATATCCTTCAAAAATACAATTATATATTATATTGTTTTGCAGATTCGTTTGGTACAAAGTGTACTGGATACCGTGATGGACGTCTCTGTTCGTTTCAAACATCACTCTACAATGGTTTTGATAGCTGTATGTCTAATGGGCTATTTGATGTTGGTACCAATGATGAAAAATGGGTCATTTTTCCTCTTTGTTGATTTTGAATATTTTTCATTGAGATACGTAATGCCCGTCATTGTCCTGATTCAAGTAAATATATTACTGCTGTAGTAAAATTACCCCATTTTATTTAAATTGAGTTCAAACTGAATTCTTTATAAAAATATATTTATATTTACATGTTAACTTTATAGATCGGAGCCTGCGTCTTCATCTACAAAGCATCCCGTCTTGTAGACCATAGTGAACAAATGGGTGTCTTTTACAGTTTCTCGTTCCGCACATACATGGTTATTTGCATGTACCTTTCCTTCTTTGCAATTTTGTTTACGGTGATCCTCAACGTGGTTAATCATCAAACCAATCGATTCAACGGAGAGGGAGTGGAAGAGTTTAATGAAATGTTCGGGTGGTTATTTTTCATGAGTCCCTTGCTCATGGTAATCCTTTCCATTATAAAGCAATTGATTGTGGTGCCTTATAAACGTTGGGGCTGGCTTCTGATGCCGTTAAAGGGAAAGGATAGAAATGTTCGGAGAGCATTTCTTCGGAGGATCCAAGGTGCTGGTGGAAACAAGCAGACAGAGCATGAGAATACAAGGGATGCAGCGTTAAAATGGAGACAAGCGGAATCCAGGTTGCTTTTGTCAATGATTGCGAAACGCAAGGAGGAAAAAGAGAGAAAGGAAGCGCAAAGGGAAAAACAGGCTGAAACTGATGCAAAAAAGAGTATGACTCCATTGATGGCATCACTGGTAAAAATAGCGGCAGCGGCTAAAAAGGAGGACGAGGAACTCTTTGGAGGGGAATTGGACGGGGGAGAAGATGGGGTAAAAAGGGTTCAAGTGGAACAAATCGAAGATGATGAGTATAATGACGCTGGAATGGAAAAGAAACCGTGTAAAAACACAGTGGAGCCAAGGAATAGACGACTTGCATTTATTTACGTGAAAACGGGCGATTATGTGGCCAAGTGGAAAGCTGCATTTATGGGAATCGCGTTGGGGAACGGAAAAAGTTTCCGTCCAAAGAGACATGTGGGTGGAAAAGGGTTAAAAAGAATTGTTACAAGGTTCAGCGATGAAGGACAACCAGTTTCTAATCTAGAAGAAGAGGATGACCTGCAGTCAGAAGAGAGTTTTACCCACGAGGATGAGGATGCTGAAGAGAAGGCGAGGCTGAAATATTTGGATGCTATGAATTATATAGAGAGATGGCCAGGGAGATTGGATGAGAGTGAGATTAGTAGTGAGGGGAGTAGTGTGGAGGATTCAGAGGAGGAGGTGGATGATGTATTTTAATATTCTAAGTTGCTTTTTTCCGTGTCATAAGGTTTGTTAAGTGTTTATCATGTGTTAAATAAAAATTAAAATCAAAACATTTCATGGTATTTCATAAATTTACTTTTTTCATTTCATAGTTTGTCAACAATACATTGTTTTTGTACGTATATATTTACAAGTCATTTAATATTTTAAAGTATATACCTAGCTATACTCCATTGGAAAAAGTGGATAACCAACTAACTACAGATTTTAATTTTCATCATGTTCGACTACAATCGCTTCCAAATGCTCCCCAATGTCCCCCAATGACACATCCGCCGCTTCATCTTCCTCATCACCTTTAGAACTATTACTACTATCCATTTTAGAGCTCGAGCTCGCACTATTCACTGGCTCCTCAGCCATTACCTCTTCAGTAGTTGTTACGACCTTCTTCTGTCGTACATCTGTCATTTGAACTTGCTGCTTATGAACCCTTAGAAAATGTGCAATTAACTCGGATCTCAAACAAAATTTCCTTTGGCAGTGGGCACAACAAAATCTCCCTGTATTTCTCACTTGTCGTTTTAATTGCCGTTGTGGTGGTCCATGCATTTTCGAAATGTGACTTTGCAAAGTGGTTTTCGTGATGTACATGTTATTGCAGATTTTACAAGTATGCTTCCAAGGAACATGACACCCGTGAAGTCTCGTCGCAGCAAGATGTTTTAGCAACTGTGATTTGGCTTTAGGCAAAGTAGTTCCGCTGAATTTTTTCCCACATTTATCGCAAATTATAACAACGGGCTTAGAAATACAGTCTGCA
Organism: Paronellides praefectus; assembly: GCA_027744595.1. NCBI lineage: Eukaryota > Metazoa > Arthropoda > Collembola > Entomobryomorpha > Paronellidae > Paronellides > Paronellides praefectus. The sequence goes on from JAITYZ010002823.1 coordinate 7,572, forward strand.
TTTTCTTTCTTGGCAATCTTTCGTTTCTTCTTGGGGGAGGGGGTTAGCACCTTGTTATCGTTGAGAGAATTTTCCTTCGAGACGAATGGATCTTCATCTTGCTTATCACTTTGAGCTTTATGAGGTAGCAAAGTATTAAAGAGTTCTTGTAATTTCGGATAATTCATTTGAATTTCCTCGTCAGAGTCCGAGAAGGAAGGGATATTATTTGACCTATGTAAATAAAAAGTGGTAACAATAAATATTTCTGGAAAATTTTAAGTTTTTGTAACTTTAAGCTTTGAATTTAAATACTTACTTTGATTTTCTTGCAAAACTTTCCCTCAGCTCAGAGAACTCTTTCTTTGGTTCATCATCATTCCCAACTTGATCTGCACTTTCCACAACGATCGGCTTCCCGTTCAACAATGTTCTTGATCTCAATGAAATTCTTTTTTGTTCAACAACCCGATGTTTTGCTGCTGAATGATTTTTCAATGACACCTGAGGGGATTGGAATCCTCCGGAGGCACCCGATACAGAAGGTTTTGTTGTTGTAGATTCGGTCGTTTGTTTTCCGTTATTATTCAAAGCAGATGATGACTTTAATATTACACTGGGATCGTTCAGGACTAATGAGTCCGCACCAGCTTCATTAGCTGTGGTAGTCTTCAATGGCCCCTTATCATCGGTACACCATCCCATAATGCCATCAATTGTTTTAGTTGCCAGCTTTTGTTTACCTATATATAAAAAAGAGGAAAGGTTTATCAAAAGTGTTTAGTCAGTTTTAAATATTTTTTTTAAACAGATTTTGTTTCTCAATGAAAAAGTACTTACAAGTTTCATAAATTTTCCTTCTAAATCCCTTGACATTCTCTTCGTCCTGGTCCCCTCTCAAGTGCTCTTTAAAATCCTGAACTCTCAAGGTAATCTTGCTAGCGTACTTCATAACTTTGTGAAGGTTATCCAACTGCCATCGTAATCGCTTTTGATATTTTTCCACCCTTTCAAACAACTGAGTACATGTGTTCACCGCATAATAGCAATCCACGCAAACCCCAGTTTTCTCATGATTCCATGAAGCAGCGATTTTTTCTACGACATTACTTTCTTCATTGTTCTCCTCTTCAACTTCACTGTGGTCACTGTCAGAAGATGAATCAGCGTACTTTTTGGTCTTATTGAATGTCGGCTGTTTATGAAGTTGACTGTAGAATTTGTCACAAATTCTCAGTTTATCAAGGAGAGAAGCATTTACATTGCTTACTTGAGTAGTTGATATTTTGGGATCACAATCTACTATTAATTTGTAGCAAAATATACAAAATTGCTTTTGAACTTTTTGTTTCTGTAATTTTCTTTTCCTAACCATTTTGATTGATTTTCAATGAGACTCTTGTCGTTTGTTTTTACGTTTTCAAAATTGTTTTAAATTCAAAAGAGATAACTTAAAACTCTGTCTACTCAACAACGCTCAGGTAATAGCTTTGACTCGTACAAGTCCGTCGTAACACTGACTGATGAAATGATCCACATTCCACAGAAGACTTCGGCGTGGTTTCGGTATTATTTTCAACAACGAGATTCTTGTTCTACATGCTTGCAGGCCTTAATGCTAAGCCATTTTTGGTACGTTCCGTACTCACGTTCTCACGTACACGAAAACACGAATACAATAGAGGCACACATTATTGTTTGGATATACCCTCCTACATATACATAATTTTGCGTGCATGCATGTATTTATGGAAGAACATTTTCCCTGGCTTATTCACCGAAGAAATAACTGATTTTGTACTCAAAACTTACAAAGAAACGACATTTATACCCCAAAATCCATGCACTTCACCAGTATGCTTAATCTTTATCATCATGAACGATGATTCACCATTCTGCATACCTTATCACATCCCTTTATGTAAATGTTAAAGAGTAAATTGTGATTCCAACTTGATGCCTTGAAACGTACTATTATGTTTTTGTATAAATTTGTACAAACCTTTCAATATTATTTTAGAGGTTTAAATTTATACACCAGATCAATCTACCTTTTTCAGTTTGTTACACGCACGTATTTTAGAAAGGCATGATTCATCAGACAAAACCACACGAACAAAACTGAAAAGCAAGCATATATGTACAAATCTGGATTTTATGGTAATCATAGTCATATCAACTCATATCATATCCGATGTTGTTTTGAATTTTCGATTTTCTGAAAGAATTTGAACTTTGCTGGGAGAATATGAGTCTTCCAACACATTCAATCACCAACAAATCCCTATTTTCAATTCCAAAGTATGCTCGACTAATATATTTTCCCTTACACATTCTCTAATTACACAAGTATATATAAATGAATGAAAGGTTGGGTCACTTTAATACAAGCACCTTTTTTATTGTGAGCAGACGAAATCACCAAATTATTATTTTTTTTTAAATTGATTGAAATTATTTCCATTCGGTAACACCTACATAACACCTAATAATAGTAGATTATACCCTAAATTATTTTGCCCCAGCAAGCTCCCTACAATAGCTAAGCTAACTCCCTAGGGTATGGGGCAAAATGAGAAAACAGCGTCATTATAGGCACCCGTGTCTGTATCTGGACCAATAATTTTGGATGGTAGCCAAGACGGCTAAAGCTATCCACCTGATTTTCTTAATGTGTCATTTCATTTATACTTCTCCCCGTTAATTGTTATAGAAAGCAAAATGTAACATATTACTTGCAAAATTGTGCTAATTCCAATGTTAAGTAGATGAATAATTGAGTCAAGTTATAAAACCAATTTTTTAATATAATATATTTTGTATTGGAAATTTTTGTAAAAGTATAAATAACATTTTGTATGAAAAGTATGGTTATCGATTATCGGTTTTTTTGTTCCGAGGAAGTCAGCAAGGTGTTCACAAACGCAACACGTACGTAGTATTGAATTTTATGGACACCTTGTCAACTTCCTTAGAACTAAAAGACTTGAACATTATCAACCGAGAATCGAAGATTTCAAAAAACTTAATTTCAAAAAAATCCATCCACAAATTTCTGAGTTTCTTAGATTGGCGTTTTGCAAAATTAACAGTGCCGTAAAGGGGAAAAATTTCTGAGGTTACTGAGAATGCCTGAGAAGGGATTGGTACCTTAAAATAAACAATCCACCATTTCTGACAAGCATTTCTGCTAACATAACTTTTACGATTGTGTCCATATTATAGGGATGTATTTTATGATTTGGGGCAAACTAAGAAAATGGGTTATTTCATAATCTCTTATAATTGCCGTTTGTTATTTTACAAACAGATATAGGATAAAAGTAAGAATATGCCAGGTTTAATAGCCTTGAATGACAAAAATGAAATGAAAACATTAAAAAACACGTAAAATTAATTAGTTTAATCAATAATATTCTGTCTTGTGCTTAATTTAAATTACACATTTCATAGGTAAAATTCAATAAAATACTCTAAAATTATTTACACTGAGAACAAAACTATGTATTAGAAAAATTTACTATAACTGAATACACTTCAGAAAAGTGACACAAAATTATCATTACTACTAACTACTGTTGTAAAAATTTAAGAATAACTAATAACGACCATTATGGTAGCTTTGAACCGATAAAACAGGCGGCATTGGTGGTCCATCATAATATCTTGG